>JAULCC010340892.1:0-19665 GCA_032358795.1 Nuttallia obscurata | reverse complement strand
CAAGTATCACTTATAACATTGTCGATGACATATTTGCATATTCCCATATACATAATGTATTCATTATATATTATATAAACACGCATTAAGTTATTGAATTATAAGGGCGCAATGGCATAGTGAAAATGGTCCCCGCCTTGCGTTCAAGAGGTTGTAGGTTCGAGCCCCGAAGGGGGACTTTCTCCTGACCTTCATTTGTTTGACACCAAGTGCTGGTTCTAACCAGGAAACGAAAGTGTTTCTACAAGCAAACGCTTGCATCTAAACCAAGCTAAAATAAATAATTTTTAACTTTATGTTAAATTATCGTCAAAATTACCATTTTCGATTTTTACATATATTCAAAGGCATCGCTCCCTATTCGACATTAAAATAGTTAAACCTTACTTTTTGACTAAACAGTTGTTTTTAGACTTCCGTTTTAATAGAAATACTTTCTATTCTGTCTCTTGAGTAGAACCAATGTTTTGTCTTATAAATTGTATGCCAATTGATTTATCGGGACCAGATTACCCTCTGCCTGAGTAAAATGCGGTTTCCAAATCCACTTAGCCTCCGCAAACAATGACTGTGTTATAACAAAAGCATAACACGGTCTTACTATGGAGCATTTTTTATATCCAGTACGACATCCCTCCAATCTATGGCCAAGATCAAGTATAGATACCAATGTATAATCCCTTGATATATTTGTACTTTCGCAAATGTTATAATAAAAATAGTCCTTGCCTACGAGGGCATTATGGGACATGTCAACCCGAGAAAAGTAATAACACCCAAGGCGCTTTTTTATTATTACACCAAAGCTAATTTCTAGGTCACAGACATTGAGGACAAATGAATGAATAAAATTTCAGTGGAAATCTATTCAAAATTCAAGTCTTTTTTTATCGTTTTCAAACAATCATTTTATAAATCCAATCATTTATGAGCACGCATGTAAGATATTCTGTCTAACCACTAATTGACTTTTCATGAATGTTCTATGTTTTTCATGTTTCTTGAAGGTCTGTCATAACTATGTTTCTACAGCACTTCATTATAATGAACATACTGGTGCTAATCACTATTTTTTATTGCAAGGTATACAGAAAGCCAATTATGTTATGTAAAGAATCACATTTAAATGCAATGTAAGGGAAACATACTTTACTCTAATTGTATGATTTACACCAACACATGTATTAGTCCATTCAATTGACCATTGTCGCACATGGTTTTCCAACAAGAAGAAATAACCTTAAAAACTTAAAGCCAACTTATACAGGTAGTAATGATAAAAACTATAAACCTCTATACAGTATATACAATGTATGAAATACTAAAATAATGTTTTGAAAGGTATTGTAGCTCACTGAGGCAAACAAACTAGATCATTGTTCATTGTTTGTGCTTTCCCAAAAAAGGTTTTCTCTGAAACTCATGAACCAAACTGTTTTGAGAATACATGGTGATATTGTCTTATAAACGGATAAACATGTCACATGCTAATACACTTTAGTATTGTTTAGCTCAGAAATCTGTAAGGTTGTTATGCTTGATGAGATACAACATGCATTGTTATGTCTTGCTTAACGGCATTTTAGAAAATTTCATTGTAGAGAAAGAATCCTGATGTTGTTAGGTTTGAAATAGATGTATCAATTGTAATAGTATGTGTTGTATGAAGCCGGCCGGTGTTCAAACTCTGTCGTAATAAACTTCATACAGTAATTGAAAGCCTATAATAAATGAGAGAGCTTATATGGCTGTTCTGAATTATAGACGCATTCCAAACGGTTTTACACATACATGTATGTGAACCCTTTTGGCGGACAACATGCTATACATGTAAGTATAAACGAAATTAAAATTCAGCTAATTAATACCTGATTCAACATTTTATCTTTGTTAAACAGTTATCACCATAATACAAACATATCTTGTATTTCCGTAAAAGCATGTGTTTTGTAAGGCTTTATAGAACAAACTTCTTATCAATACGTTACACAAATTATACGGATATAAAAAGACAAATGGAGGATTCCGTCACAGTTTTGGTCTGAATATATAGAGAATACAACGTTTAGACAGTTCATGATTTATTGAGAACATTGTCATCATCGCCGCTAATTTGAAAGTCAAATGTGAAGTAATATACTAAGGAGATATGTTGTCTTGCATTAAGAATGTAGCATGGTGAACGTGTATGTGTAAAATGTAAAACAAAAGATAATTTAGATGTCGTGAAAACATAAAAACAAAATACCATTAATACTACTTTCATTGATAAGGAGAAATCTTATAAACCAACACGTATATTAGACAGTTGCTTGTGATTTCTCCTAATGAACAACTCTGATCAGATAATGTTGTGAGGGAATTTGTCCGTTGTGATTTATGAAAAAGTGTCTTAAATTAAGCCGTAATATGTATCTAAATTCTTTTTTCGAGTTACTTACATTTGTTGTTATTTTGCTCTCCGTGTGTGTGTGTCCTATACATGTACGTACAGTGATTTTAGTATTTTGCAGCAAAAACATCAACGCAAATATAATTCTAAGTAAATATTCTAATATCTATATAAAGCTTTTTACTTTTTTAAATGTGTGTATGCAGTCAACAAGTAATATTAGTTGTTTACAAATATAAGACTTTTAAACTATATACTTAGTCTGGGTATTGACACTGATTCTAATTTCATTACACTCAAAATGAGAATTACTGAGAATGATAAACTTAGAGATTATTATGAATTAATGTTCGACGCAGTTGAGGTACTTGCACTGGTATAAAAAGAAATGTTTGTCATTAATGATTATGATTACTGATATAGATTTTATTGCATATGTGTTTTGATATTTGTCTTACTTCTTCCAAAACGCGATTTCTAAGGTTGTAGTGATCTTCAACAATCTGGAAAGATGAGCAGAACTAATTATTTACGTATATGATTAAAAACAGAATTGTTTGGCATATTCTATTTTACATATCAATTATTGGTTTTCAATACAGAAGTAAAAAAATACATTCACTCTAAAAAATCGTGTTTTCTTCCTCAGCAAACCTGCCAGTCAAATATACGCTGTTTCGGCCATTTCAAAGTTTTTGAGCATATCGTCAGTAAGATCAAGAGATTCAGATGACAGGCCTTGGTACATCTGACCATCAAAAAAGGAATATCGCCTACTACGAAATAAGTTCGAATCACTTTTGAATACACCTATTTTGGTTTTAAACGGTCCTTTAGACTTCTTGTGGTTACCAAGACGAGGCGAATCCTCGGAAGTGTCGCTATCGCGTGAAAATGCTGTAGACTTTGACTTAAGTACCTCCCTATGAGCTACCTTACTAACACTTGTTTGTATCGCGGGTGCAATTGAAGTTGCATTGGTGTCCTTCGAATGCTGTGAAGCTGCATATAACAGAAATGGTTCCGTGTTCCGCCGTGCGTCGTTATAAACACAGGGGATATTGTCCCATGACAGACTCAGCGAGCTGCTGCCAGAATCCATCCCAAGTGCGTGAACTGTACAAAACGTTTCCTCAACACATGTACATACATTGTCTTCACGTATATGATCACAATTAACAAAATTATTTTGATCGGGAATGTCTATTGCAATTTCGTTGCTTTTTTCAAAAATAGTTATATCTTTATCAATATCAATCACTGCATCCTTTCGCGAATCGCCTGTTTGAAGATTGTTCAGACAATGAGATTTGTTTTCTGAGTGATTACCTTTATTATAAACACTCTGTGAGTCAGTGGTTTCTTCGTTGTTTGACTCCCGATGTACCAGTACCGTGGTCACATGAGTGTTACTATCTGAGGTATCTATTCGCTTTTGTTTTTTCAACACAGGTCGTTTCCGTTTATCGGGTGGCGATTCTCGATAAGCAGGGTTATCCACCCCACTTCGGTCACCCGATATACGAAAAATATTTAACTGAGGTCCACAACTTCTCGCTTCGCATATTGATTTGAATCCCACTTTGTTGTCAATATTGTATATATTCTGCAGCTCTACCAAACTATCTTTGTGTCTTATATTTGGAAGAGAGGATGTTTTCAACCAAGAATCTGGATCAAGAAATTTTCGTATCGAGGATTTCTTTCTGTGACTAGGCATAACTCTATCAGGCTGACTTTCTCTGCTAGACCTGCGCCTTTTCCTCTGAAACTCATGAGACAACCTGCGTCCAAATGAAATGATACTGCCACTCCTTGATAAAGATAACGAGAATCTCTGTTTAGTTTTTCTCCTTTCTGTGGGTTTTTGTAAAGGAACCTCGATACCTCGGAAGTAATTTTTTCTGAACTCATCGATTATCATAGCGTATAGATTTTCTTTCTTGTGACTGTCTCGTCTTCTCTTCGGTAATACGTTATTAAAGTAGCGATCCTTGATTTCGCAGAACAAAACAATAGCCATCATCATACTGAAGAACCCTATGCCCATCAGTATAGGACCAATGTAAACTAAAATCCGTAAAGGTCCCGGCTCCCCAAGGAACCTTGGAACAGCTGTAGGATCTGTGACGTTTTTTTGTTCGTTCTCGGTGCTATTTCCAGAATGGTACCACGGTATCAATATAGCTGGTTTGTACCCTATTATTGTCATACAAACACCGCCTGCAACGACAGCAAGTCCCAGAAACACGACCAAAAATGACCTAAAACAGTAAGGTGTTCTACAAATATCCGATATGTGAAAGGAACGTCGGTGGTCCGAATTCCTATGTGGCTTTCTATTCGCGTCACCAATAGTAACATGGGCGCGCGTGACATATACTGGCATGACGTCACGTTATTTTGATAGAACATTGTAAACCAATATTGAATCTTTAATCTTTACGTGACATGTCATGCCTTCACAAAACACTTCAGTTTTTTCGAATATATCCTGCATTTAATCCAAATATTCACTGAGAGAATGCTTTTATCTATATTACTTTCACTGAAACACTCACTCAGGCGTTTAATATTTGCCTTTAGAATAACTGCAGTCATGATCATTTATATCTAATTACAACAAACACTAGCCGTAGAAACATTTCCTGCCTGCCTTTAATTCATTTTCATACGATAATCCAGTTTCAAGCAAGATAATCCAGGATCCAATTAACTTCCAATACCTTGATTACCAAATACGTCAGCTTCCTACTGTAATCCGTCGTATGTAAATCCAGAATAAATCCCCTTATTCCGTCCTTCTATGGTACGCAGTTTCTATTATTCATAAGCAGACATAAATACGTGCAGTATTAACTTCCAGTTTCCATTCTGCGATAAAACACAACGATCTCACCTCTTATATTTAATTCAGAAAACTACTATCGCCTTGTTCTCGTGTTATCAAATACTATCAATTGGATTTTCGCAGATAACATTCATTCACGTGAGAGTCTCGCGGCTGCCCTTTCGCTGCTTGTTCAGTTTAATTGAAATATCACTCCGCCGAGAGATCAATGGTCGGGCGGTACTTTCATGCTGGCATCGATGTCCTGTAAAATAAGAAGAAAAAAATTGAAGAGAAAAGACCCGTATATTGATTGGCTCCTAAAACCCAAATTTGGGCAGGTTATTGGTTAGATTTACAAAATAAAATCGGAAACTTGCGGGGATGGTGCAATACAGAATGTGGTAGTATCGACTTTTAAGACAACGTGAACACTGTGTTTCGACAGATTGAGACGATACATGTAATATGTTCGATAGTAGATACATAACTCGTGATTTGTGCATGTAATATCCATGGTAGTACATGTAGAACTCGTAAACTCTACATGTTATTTCAATAATAGTAGACATACAACTCTTAATTCCTGCATATAATATCCAGGGTTGCATAATATAGAACTCGTGTCTTGTATGGTTAACGTCACACAGCTAATGGACGTCACAGGAAAAGAGAAGCGGATAGGAAAAATTATTATGTAGTATTTTCTGGTTCTTTTACACGTAAGGACTCAACCCCGGGCGATCAATTTCTATTGGCACCAACAATCTATTCGTAATGCTAATACTAATGCTGACAGTCAAGGAGGGAAACCCATTACTACCAATGATTTAGTCTTTTGCTTGACCAGACAGGGGATCGAACACGCAGCGGAATTTGTGCGCTCTATCAGTTGTGAACTAAACGGGCAGTTATAACACTCGGGATTACTGTATTTAATATCCACGAATATAGATAAAAAATGTAGTAGGCATAGAATAGCTGAATTTTATATTTGCGATATTCACAAAAGCAAAGGAAAACACGTATTACAGTAACCACAATCACTATCCACGCTTGTAGATTTGAACTACATGAATGTATATAACACGCAATCTAGTAGATGAGCGGTTCCGCCCTTGACATATAACTTCTTAGCAACTCATAAGTTCTGGAAACTAGTGCCACTAACATAATCACCAGATTTCAAATTCGAAATTATAAAATAACGTGGGGAACTTATAATCATTGGCGTGACATAACTTGTTGACCGTATTTATGTGTTACTATGTGTTAGGGAAAAAAATCAAAATAAACAAAATGAATGAACAGTTTTATATATGCCAATTCTAGAGGAAATTCTCTACCAAGACATCTTGACACAAACATTGCATTATATATCCATACTCTATTACAGATACTACCAAATGCGTATTGACATATTCTCTGGGACATAGATACTCTACAAAGATCTTAAAACTTTATGTTGTGAAGTCAAATACCATACCTTTTATATCACATAACTGGAAGTTTCATTAGACAACACGTTTAATGAAACACCTGTTAACTGTGTTATTTCGGAGATATCCTTTTATGGAATGCGTATACATTAATGTTTCTATGCAATTGTGATTCTTATTGAGAAAAGAAAATGCCAAATGACACTCTTTCGCCTTATCATTAACATTTTAAAACATATGTCATTCTGATAATTATGAGTGTAGATTCCACAGCTAGTAATGTGTTTTATAAGAAACGATTGACTAACAGTATTTCATTTGCTCAAAGTTGGTTAACTTGAAGTTCCTTTTGAACAGATGCATCGACATGGAATCAAGTTCAGTTCGTGTTGTTATGTCTATTTTTAAAGCTGAAAGCTTGACAAAAGCAGCTTTGATGAATCTATCGCTCTTAAAGACATAGAGTTCTGAGGATTCGAATGAATCTATGATTAAGAAAGATTTATAAGCTTGAGCACAAGTCTCAAACCTTACATGTCATTATGTTTAGTGTTTTATATTATTATTTCGAAAACCTCGGAACAAAAGAATGTACACAAGTTTCAAACATGTCTCGACATTCGTGTAATCTCAATACAGTTACGATATATAAATTCACCTTTAAACAATAGTTGTACAAAAAAGGGAGATTGTATGTTCTGATGACATAAGTGCATCACCCCATGAGCCTTTGTTTAGTATTATTCATCGAATAATTGCATTAAGATGATTAAGAAGTGGAATAGATAAATCAACATTCAATTAGAACGAAATGACGCAGTTCCAGATCGTCCAGTGCATTAGAATGTACTTCCAGTAAATTGACGCGTTACAAAAACATTGACTGGCGCCTTGGTCGTAAATAGATGACATTGTACTGTGCTTGAAGAGAGATAATTGTTTACATACCATAGTCAAAATTGGCAGTTTGAAGATAAAATATTGGGGAAAATTGGTATTCAACTTGACTACTTATTACTGGATGAAATATATCTACACATTAAACGACGTAGCTAAGTGATGAATTTGCATAGCAATATTTTTGCTAATAAATAGTGTTTTTATATAGTTAACTTAAAATCACTTTCTGCCATCAAAGGCTAATGGACGTCCTACAAAGAGAGAGAAGCCGAAACAGAGTGTCCGTCTGTAGCACTATGTTGTTTGTGAAGTACCCAATGTGTATAGCGCTGATACATGGGGAACTGAGTTCCGGCTAGTCATCTTTTCGTTATCTTGACACTGACAAAACAGTCGTAATGCTTATCCAAAATTATGAGTGTTAAGAAAAGAAAACAATTTTAAAGTATTTGGCTTCATCCGTTCGTGGATCGAACCCACAACATATTTAAATCTTTTGAAAACGGTGTTATTTATTGGACGAGATAACTAAACCTGCTTCTGAAGAATATGTTGTTGTTTATAATTCTTTTTATCAGTATGTAATGAATTGGTTCATCCAAAACTGATTTTCTGACATGGCTGTATACGTAAAAAGTGGTAGTGCTGAAGAGCAGTATCTTATTTTGTAAAACAATTTCGCAGTTGTGCAATAACGACTTTCTTTACATAATTCACGCATTCAAGCTACTAAGGTTTGCGAGAGGATATACAATGTATATTGAAGATGAGTTTCCATTTTCTGGTCAGGTATAGTAAATAATTATGATCGGATTAGAAAACAACATGAAACCCAATATGGTTAAATGTCTTGTAATTTCAAATTTAGCTAGAAAAATATTTATATTTAACTAAGGCGAATATCATTTTACTTCAAATGATAAGCGCAACGAAATTCAAAGTATTCGTTGAAATCCTTTAAATTCTCAAAGGTTCTATATTGTTAGTGGGTTTGTGTAAGTTAATCATGTGATTTTACTATTGATATAATAAACGACTGTAAGAATAACTTCATGTTTCATTTGTGATTCTTTGTGGGGTTTTTTCTTTTGTGGTTTTTTTTCATGTTTTCATTTTATTATTTCAGAGAATTCTCATAAAATATACACTATGTAAAATATACCATACGTGTACAAATGTAGTTGACGATATAGGTTTGCACTGCGTCTGTTCAGTATTGTTAAATATGTATTTATCAATAGACTGGAAAGACCAAAGCACTGACCTAAAGTAATGATCAAAAGTAATGTCATAAAAACCTCTCTATAACACTAGGAACTACTTTTATCCAATGTTTCAGATAAATATAGACGCCGAAGAAAAATACACTTTAACGAACAGGCCTCGAACTCACATAACGTTCTTGAGAACTTGAACTTGACAATTTATTTGTCATCCATGATATTTCTGGTGAACAGGTATTATAGTAACATTATGACTGGCATGAATGAAATTGGAAGTATATATTTTTTTCAAAACATTTTCTTCAACTTAGATTTCTCCCAGTAACACCCTTTGAAACAGTTTAACGTCCAGCACTCCATTGAAAATCTAGCTTTATTGGACGATGCTCAAATGCTCCATTTGAATGTAAACGGTCTCATACGTGTACATGTTATAACATGTCCTATTTGTTGTATATTCACGTTTAGAAAATCGCTAAAACGACAATAAAGCAATATAAGCACGTGATAGAATACATCACTATGTATACGATAGCCACCTGTTCAGACAGGTTGGGGAACCAAAACAAAATCAGTGAGAAAGGACTCGATTTTGAACGTGCTCTGGACGCTAAATTCTCTTTTATAATGTAAGCATCTTTTCCCGCATGCATTTAGTCGGTTTAATTTAGATACAGTAGATAGTAGAAGAAGACTATGGTGTTTCTTCAATGAATTTGAAGACCGACATTTGGAAAAAGGAACTAAGCAAAATAATTCCCCAAATAAAAGCAAAATACTTCCATTCGTATTACCTTCGAGCAGTAAATGTCATAAGCCAGATATATAGAGATTTCAGTTATTTTAATGACACATACCTCAACAATATCTCTGCTTGAGTAGGGTTGTTGCTTCAACGAAGCAGACTATTTGTAAATTGAGCTTCATTTAACAGTTATACAGGAGTGTTTCGGCTTATTGAAACTTAACAGTAACTTCCTAATGTAACGTTTAGTAGAATGGCTAGCATGTTTTTCATTTGTTTTCCTTTAGATTACAATGAATGAGAATATTCAGCTCTACACAACTCCGCATCCCTGATCTCTAAAATTCCCTCTGTGAATACTGTAGATGATTCCGCCACGTGTCTTTTAGTGTTTACTTTGTTGTGATAACATATTTGCCAGTAGGAGCAAGCCGTTACAAAGGGCGTTTACCCAATGTAAATACCATCTTAATAACAAAGCTAAGTTCTATAGAATTAGTGTAACTTTTCACTTCAGATTGAATCATTCCATATAAAAGAAGTACAAAATAACCAATGTTCATTGGCTGTTGACATGATAATGGGATAGATGGTTCATTACGAGTGCTTTTGTAAACATCCCACGATTGATGTGTTTCTCAAAGCGTTTGGTATGGAAGTATATAAGTTGTACATAGTCATAATAGGATGGATACTATTGTCAGAACGAAACGTATCAAAGTAGCTTGTGATTAATGCAGTTAACTTGATTGGACATTTGCAATGTATGTTCATACTATTTTATGGTGCAGTTAGGTGAAGCGATTTCAATCATAGACGAAAAATGAAAACACTGTTAATACGTTATTCAAACGACATTAGTCTATTGCACAAAGTTTCATTAATGTGTCAGAATAATAAACCAACTGTCTTACAATAAACAATATATATTTCGATTTAATGATTAAGCACTAACCAATTACTCTTCTAGTATATATGCTTGAACGTTTAAGGTTTAGGGTTGCTGACAATATTAAAACCTTTCAGCACAGTCCTATTTTGGTAGAAATAATATATATTCTGGTTTGCATTTGTGCTTCACGTTATTAACAAATATATCACTAAGACGATCTTGGCATCTTAACATACCATATTCATATACCCTATTCCTTCATTCTAATAGACATCCAAATGATAATGGCGGTGAAACAGTAATGTTTTCGGTGTTACGAAACTAACGTATTTAGGATACCTGATTTATGCTTTATTTGGCATTGCGACACCTGCAATACATAAAGGAACACAGTAACAACTATACCACCAACTACATTTTAAAGTGTGCATATCATAGAGCCGACCGTGAATTATTTCTGAAAAGCATTCAGGATATATCCCCGTTTACACGTTTATCACTTGACGTTGCTTGTTTCCGGTGTAATATAATTATCACGCATTTTCCTATACAGACAACATATTACATAAAATAACGAATGACGTCACGTCATAATATAGAATGTATGACAAAAAAACAACGTCATAGACTTAACTGGGTTATCAATTTTGTTAAAATCAAAAAGAAAAATCTTATTAATCTCTTGCTGTATTGTCATGTGATGACAAGAGTACTGCGGTCGCACAAAATACGCCCATCATTGGAAACAAAACGATAAGAAAGATGCCAATCAAATTTGGTTTGAATATGTCAAATAGAAGTAAAGTTATTTCCCAGAAACTGGATTTTTCCACGAATGAAGTCAATGAAGGGACTAATTTTTTTTTTTAAATTATCTGAGTGGAAACAAAATATATGATTATCTACCTTGTCCCATAAAAATAGTTTTGAAATTTGGTTTGAATATGTAAAGGATAATATAGTTATCTTGGGGAAATTACGTATTTTTAATAAACAAAGGTTGAAAAAGTTGAGAATAACCTCACTTCAGGAGAGAGTAGAATTAACTGTTAGGTCCCGTTAACTAGCCATCCCTCGTCAAAAACAGGAAGGCCTAAGTATCGATTCAGATGAAAAGGCAAGATAAGCCGCAAGCCTGCCCGACCGACGCAGGTTTTCACATAATACATGTACGACCAACTTTCAAATGGGCGTATCACATTTATTCAATAATCAAAATACATAAAGGGGCATAACTCTAGGGAAAATAATAGAACCGGACCAAACATCAATTGGCTTATTTATTGTATGATAAAGAAATAATTTTTTTAATTTGGTTGGTCGTCAAGCAAAACTGAAGATATCGTCCATCTTCAGCCGCCCTCCCGGCCGCACTTCTGCTCGCCCGACCGCCGCAAGGTTTCGAATGATATGACCATCTTTCAGATGGGCGTATAAAAAGAATATCAGATTCGTTTTCACTTTATATAATTTTTTATCAGAATCTTCCTGGACTCGTTTAACAATGTTTTATATAAAGTGAAAACTCATTAGATATTCTCTATATCAAATATGTCTTTAATAACATATCTTTAATAGTTTCCCAAATAAAAAACCGTTAATCGACCTTACTTCCAGTATAATTGTTAAGAAAGCATGAGGGTAACATGAGGATATGTATAGCTAAACCTTTAATCAACATAATGCTAATTAAGGATGTTATGCTTATGTAGGGTAAAAAGTTGCTTAACAGTTTCATGCATACTATCGTTGTATCAAAGACATATTATCATGCTTAGACTAATTAGCAAACTACATAACGTGTTTTTAAGTTTCATAAATGAGGTGTGTATCTAAGTTAAGTTTTTTTATATAGATTGCATATAAACAAAAGTGTAATAATTTCGAAAAGTAATACATCAGATGTGGTTAAGATATAATCACATCCCTGTTTTACGGCTATATGTTCCTGTGAGTGATATTTATTGTAAAACCCTTTTAAATATTCCGAAAATAAATGCTACGAAAATTTCCCCCCTGGAACTGTAACGTTATGTTGTACGATATAAACATCTTTGTTTATGTATCTACACTTTAATACCAGTACGTTATTTAGTCCGGACAAACATATCGAATTTTAAGTTATATTCTTCACGATTTTAACATATACACGAGACTTCTGTCCATACCAAAGTTTATTCCAACATTAATGAAGATCATCAAATACGTGCTGATCTAAAGCATAAAGAATATTTTACTTAAGAGTTTAATCTTCTCGCCTTATATCATCAATAACAAAAACAGAGGCACATTTTCAAAAATAACGCTGTAAGTTTATATGTTTTTCTTGAAACTGCCATGATACATATTGCACAGTATAAACCTATTATTTGGAGTATACTTTGCAGCAGTCGTTTGAAGTTTATTTACGATAGCAAAGTGAAACACTACAACTCATCCCAAAATTAAGCGTTGTTTCATCGCGTATAAATATACGTTTTGAAAAGGAAGTCTACGATTGAAATATGTGAGTCTGGGAGAAGTCACGAGAACAGGGCCACCATGGGATTTGCAGACAACCATACAGCGTTGATGGATACGTTAATTCGAACGTTACAATGAAGTATATATGTAATATGGTGTAGCAGGAAACCATTTGTCAAGCAAGACGGTTAAGCAGCTATCTGAAGCAATGTTTCGGCTTGTAAATGTTGTTTTTTTACGTTAGATAGAACACATTTGGTGCATTCTCTATAACGCATCATCGTGTTAATCTGAAAGCCAAAATCATATTCGTGTCGGCTTGATTATTGTAGATAATCTACACGTTAATATTTGCTGATAGGAACCATTAAGCGGCTTCAGTTAATATCATGTATTCACAAAAACTATCAATATCAAACACATACAAATGCACTAACATGTCACAAAAAGATGTCTCCAGTCAGTTCTGAAGCAGATGAATTATACTCTAAGTTTTGCAAAAACGATTATCCAAAGTGGCGGTTAAGGAATGACTCATACTCTCTCAAAAGCCTTAATCAATATCTTCTTTCATCTTCACTTGCTTACAGCCAAATGTGATTTACCCAGTCAGTCAAAGCAAATGCACCCTTTTCAATTTGACTTGCCTTGACCTTAATAAAACGATATTACAGAAGAGACATTGGTCTATGTTATATTGATATGAGTAATTGGTCGTCAAGTAAGTTGTGTTGTATTCATCTTTAAAGATACTGTCAATTTTATCAAGACGGCCAGTTAACGAGGTTTATAGTGTATTTTAACCAGAGGTGTTCAAGTATGTTGATATTAAACCCTTTAACAACGGTTTGAGAGGAAAGAACGTAAATTCCGTTTGAAACAAATTCGGTTTCACGGATACTGCGACCGAGAGAAGGTCAAAACAACGGTCGATGGTTAATTTGGCATCAATGCGAATGTGCAACTATTAACATTCGTATGCCTCTTTGTACAAAGACATCTAATGTAACACTAAAACGTGAAATGAAAATATGAGACTAATTTAACAGAAGCTAAATTGCAAAAGAATATTATTTGTGGATTTTTTGTTTTGCTCTTTTTGTCGAGTGAGAATTTCAAACTTTTTGTCAGATATTTAGTGACTAGATTGTCTCACGCAATAAGACTGGTCAAATGAAAAAGTTATTAAATACTAACAAATTACAATATTTTGTTGTTTAAATTTGATCAAACTTTTTGTAAGATATTTCGTGAAAAAATTGCCTCACGCAATAAGACTGTTCAAAATAAAAAATATTTTTTAATAATAACAAAATAATATATTTTGCTGTTTAAATTTGATCAAACAGAGAAATGAGGTGTTAGCGACAGTAAGCAGCGAGGTTGCTTAAGTATAACAAATTCATATGATTCTTCTAGTGCAGCAAGGTGTAATTCGTATTAAGTTCAGATAATAACTGTTTGAGATTGCTCTGCTACAGAGCAATACACTTCTTAGCAGGTAGGATGTAATATCATGTTTCAAAACCATGTCAAGCAATATGCAGCAAAGGCCAATAAATCAATGTAAAACAGATAGCTTGTGATCGCTACATACACCCCATGCTAAGCGGGCCAATACAGAATTCTAGCGGGTAGTTATTCTGTGGACTGATGTATCTGTTTTATAACGCGTAGACGAATGAATAAGTCAGAAGAACATAGACGCTTACGAAAAGTCTAAATAGTACCTAAAATTAAGTTGCACCGAATGATGAAGAATATATAGTAATACTCATTGTTTTTACACCTACCAGTGCTTACTGTGGTTCTTTGGCTTTAAATCTGAAAGTTTGGCTACGCATGATCTATAAAAAAAAGACTAAGATTCATTTCATAATCATTAACCAGAACCGTTACTATGAAAAATATCAGGCTTTGTCGCATACAACTATTGATGGAAAACTCAAATCGAATATATGTGGAAAATAAAGTATTCGGTTGAAATTAACAACATAAATTATTTGAAACATGTACAAAATTGAAATACAATGATGACATGTGCATCTGTTTTTTCATAAAACCGTTAAGTTTACGCTTCGAAAGATTATTAAGTAAGTATATATGTTTTTCTTTTATCAAAATTGCAATTGAATAAAACATAGATATGAAATAAATCAAGATTACAATGGTTGAGATGAGGTTGTCTTATCCCAACTGTACTTTCTTTTCATGTAAATACTAGTGGACGCTCCAAAGGGACATGTTTCTTATATTCTTACCCGAAAGCATTGTGTTCACGGCTTCTTCCATGGAACACTAGTATCACTACAATTTCCCAAAGCACTTGAAGAGATGATTTTGTATCATTCCCTTGCAACATATTAGCCAAATATGCGTACATATCCATATACTGTAGTCAAAAGGTGCAATTTTAATAGCGTTTTATATTGACAGTGAAAAGAATTGTAATAACTCTATGGTTTGAACAATAAGCTAGAGATGTGTACGTTGTCTTACACGTGAGAATGACGGCGTGTTCAATTTCCATAGATATTTGACGTCGGTGTTAGAATCTAGATATATTCTCATTGAATGACTGGGATGTGTTTCAATGTGAAAACACTTCAAATCTTCAATCTTGATTTGCCAGTAGAATAGACGACTAGTTATAACTCATTTTATTGTGAGTTTCATTGCAGTGTCTTTAGGTTGTGATTATCCTTTATTTTGTAAGCCCCATGGTTACAATGGCCGCAACAAAATGGCAAGCTTTCGTTAAAAGTTAAAAATTCAGTTTTAATGAAATAACCATATAGAGTTCTGAGATGTTATTGCATTGATAGGCACACGGGCCGTTTATTGACGAATTAACGGCGTGTACGTCCTTTATTTCGCATCTTTGTATTGGATATAATATGACAGATGATGTATTTTGTACGGTTTCATTAGCACTGTTTATTGCTTTGTCTTCCTTCTGACGTACTCAGTTGAACAAATTTCATCATATAGTTTGTTTGCCAAAGCTATGTATAACTTTTGTTGAAGTCTATATCCTGTTGAATCTGACACATATAGGAAGAATATTACACTGGAAACAATAAAATGCAAAGTTTGATTCTCGAAATGTTTTGTTTAGAATTAAATTAATGATTAAATGTATTCCTTCAAGGATCTTTATGAGTATGTTTTCAACACAATTTCTCAAGGGCGGAATTTGACGTTCTTCGTGCTAATTTACGCATTGCTAGGTTTACTCTTTATAACGACGGAATTCCACTGGCTGCTTTTAAAATCTTGTTTAACACGCAAGCAAATGACACACATTCTACTTTTGAACTTCTATTATCGCAGAAGCTGAAGTCTTCCATGAGGGCCCTTAGACGAAAGTTATTTTCCGTTTAGGCATACAAATAGCTACACTGCCATGTGATGTTTAGTTTTGTTTGATTGATTAGCAATATTCTAAGTAAAGCTATTTTGTTCATATAATCAAATCAAAATGATATCTAATGAAAACTTAATTTCATTTTCGTCAGTACTCGTAATGCCCATCTCGATAAAAAATGGATTTCGTGTATGATTTACTGAATGAAATACGTGCTTTATCTGAAAAAGTAAACTTTTCGAAAACATTATAACAATCTTGGAATCAATATTTTAGATGTAGCGAGAAAGTTTGATAGAAACCAAACCAGAAAAAATAGTTTTTGAGTCGAAAACAAAATATGTACAACTTTGTTAAACTTAGCTTGGAAATTTGGTGCATGCATTAACTTAGGAAATAGAAATAAATGTGACCTAACAAGTTCTTTTTATGCGTTTTTAAAAACAGCTTGGATAAGCTAATGTTTTACAATATCTTTAGAAGACGTGTCTTGGCTGCAATCCGATTTGGTCAGAATCAAAATCTAATGTTCAAAGGCACAACAAAGGGTATGTAAGGGTACTGAACGCATGTATTATAAATATTTAATACATAGCTTTGGGTCGAAGAATATCAATACATTATGATTTTTGTTTGTTTGTTTTGGAATTTAACGTCGTTTTAACAGTATTTCAGTCATATCGCGACATCCAGCTCATTACAGGTGGAGGAAGACCCTGGGGGCTTCTGTACACTATTTTCAGGCACAGAGTGCACCCGGGTAGAACCACCGACCTACCGCAAGTCAGCTGGAAGGCTTGCTCACTTGAAAAATCCGAAGTGCCCAGACCGGGATTCGAACCCACAGGGGTGAGGGGCTGTATACATTATGAATACAAAAATAATAGAAATATCCATGTAGATGTTTATTCCATGAAGTAGACTCTGGAGAGCTTGCCATTCAATTTAGCTCCAATCTGGCCTAATAATGCAGATGTTGTTCCAGTCATGAATAAATTATATCTTGATAGTTTCCTAGGGAGATGGAATAAACTACAAGAGCAATCACTATTATATACCAGGGCCGCTAATTTTTACCAGTGTTCCTGTGCGTGTTGCCATTGTAAATGATTAAAGAATTGATGTTTTATTATTTTAGATTGAGGTAGAATAAGACCTCTATGTTATTGATGTAGACTGCGCTGCATGCTTCAGTCTTAGAAAGTAGTTTCGCGGCATGTTATTAATAAAGGCTGCTTTACTATATACATACATCAATTTTGGTCAGATTGGGTGAAACTGAAACAGAAATGGAAAACGAAATGTTTATGCAAAGCACTCAATAATATCTAGATTAAACAGATGATTCATAACAAAGTATACAAAAGGAAAGAAGGAAATACAGAATGTCCGTACTAAAGAAAATAATCCATATAATAAATCTCTTGGCGTATTTTCTATAGACTTGAACCATAATAATTTGATGTTATCAGCAAACTTTAGGTGTCTTTATTTAATCTAATTTTGATGAATGGACAACCTGCTGAGTATCACATTTTTGAATGTCGCGTCTTGACTCCAGTCTCATTTACAATATCATTTTGCATTTCGTCGTTTCTATTTTATCAAAAGGTAGACGAACAGCTTTTATGCTTTTGTGCATTACATAAGCTTTTAGATACTATTTATCCGTCTTTAGGTTATTGAATTATTTACATGTCGTTACGTTGCAGAGTCTCCCTACACTTTTAGGGCTATTTCATTCTGTTTAAATGGTACATGTATGTATTTGACTATAGTCTTAACATGTAAATGGGTATATAAATGTATATCAATTGACTACATTTAGTTTGCTGTCATGGTTTATACGGAAGGAGTGAAGAGATAATATGGAAGATAGAGAAAGAAATGATGAGGATAATAGTATGTGATGATAAGAACATAAAAGGGGTATATTGTGTATTAATACGGCGAAAGGTAGGAAAAGGCAGTTTCCGCTGATGCAAACAAAAGAAGTAGCAATATTCAATGACAGGCATGGCTATAATTATAAAGAAGCAATAGCTGGTCATGTATTGATATTTCTTCAATAGAACTAACTGGCAATCAGCGCTAACCATGCAACCGGGAAATTGACAACCAATGTTTGTTTCATTGGGAAGTATGTGAACAGTGTATGCACTTCATTCATTGTAGGGGCTGGAACAATGTCTATATTGTCAATACGACCGAATATATATATATATAATATATTATGATATTATATATATAACGGGAAAAGGAAATGTAAGAAGCAGAGAAGAAGGAAGACAATCGCAGGAGGATGTATAAACCTACGTACGGCCATTGTCCTGCATATAGACAGACTTACAGGCGTTTATACATCCAGGCGTCAACGGTTTCAATTTTCAACACGTGGCCAATTAGACCCCTGTTACATATTGTACTTTAGTCGTTATTTAAATATTTTGAAACTGATTAAAACATAAACATAATAAAACACTTTTCTTAAGTGTGTAAATAAGTATACAATAATGGGTTAACACCATATCGTAGAAACCATGGCATGTTTTGTAAACATACAAATCATCATCACATAGTTTGACAGAAGTACCCCAAACATCGCTAGACTCAGTGATATTGAACTCAGATACACAGCGTGACCATGTTACAATAATAAAATTTAACTATCAATTGCCTGGAATTAAATGTCTAATGTCTCAACGGTAAAGCTATAAACCGATCATTCTTCATTGCCTGCATATAATCATTATACATTTGGGACAATGTTTACTGGCAGCAACTTTGACGGTAAAATTGTGGTATATTTTTATTGTTACAAGCGCAGTCGGCCATTGTGGTGAGTCGTAAATTACGATTTTGCAATATTGGAGATGTTCTCATGCTGTATAACATTTTGACATTCCCTTTCATATTGAAATATTATTACATATTTAAGCAGTTTTTGAAAGTTAATATTTCACGTTAGAAGCATTGATTTACTATCTCCTCCAGAATAGAAGACACAATCGGAAACAATTACACCTGCTCAAACGGATAGATTCAATGGTTTGCAGTGGGAATGATCGCAATAGACTAGCTTTCACAAGCGCCAGTCCAACAGTGTCCAGTCGACCTGGATAGCTTTATTGCTGTAAGACTGTGGTTAAAGACAAATATAAGTACTAGAGACGTCAATGAATATCAATGTTGAATTTGAAACAGCAGGTATTTGGTATACCATAGTTCAAGGAGTTGGTCCTCATCATTGCGAAATCGTTCTTTGTGAAAGATAACGCTCACTACCGAACCACATGAGTATATCAAGTATATCTAATAACCACAAAATACAGGCTTGAACTCTTCTTTATTAAGGCATACATGTACATGTCAGAAGTTTAACTAATTTGTTTATCACACGATATCTTCTAAGAT
>JAULCC010340781.1:0-11767 GCA_032358795.1 Nuttallia obscurata | reverse complement strand
CACCTGTAATGAGCTGGACGTCGCGATATGACTGAAATACTGTTAAAGCGACGTTAAATTCCAAAACAAACAAACGAACAATTTTAAAAGTTAAAGTAAAGCTCATGTTTTATATGTTATCAACCCTTTTAGTACTGATCCCTCGACCTACATTAGCTCATATGTATAATTCATGCAAATTCATTTCCATTTTTTCAAAGTTTTCAAACGTTTACAATTTCTTTGATTAAAGTCAGAATTTCAAAATTCTTTCGCATTTATTATTCGTTAAGCATTACCTTTAATTTAAAATCCTTTCTATTTTGAGGTTGTATTTTCCTTTAATAAACATTGCTATATTTATTATTATATTTTTAAAAGATGTATTTGACTTTGCCCCAATAAAATGAAATAAGTGTCAAGTGCGCAACAAACTTATATTTTGTTTTATCAAACAAAAGAAAGAGTTGTCTTCCCTTTTTTTTCCTGCTTCGAGAAATCAGGTATTTGTCTTAGAAGTAGATCAACGCCCTACTGACTGACGCTATTGCAGAGTTTGATATTCGACAGCAGTCTTCATTATTAGGCGAACTTTACGTTAACCACGCGTAGAGGTAACCACTTCTGGTGTACTGAGATGTATTCAGTTCCAGTGTGTACAGCTAGATTATATACGTAAAAACGTATATAAGTTCTGTTATAATCATCGTAACAGGCTTGTACTCTGATTCCGTTTCACAACTCATGTACTACTACTTTACACACATATAAGTTTTCATCTGGCTTGCACTGATGTAATTGCCATAGTTCATATATATCGTGCACTATCTGAAAGTGTCAACATTTTTATCATTTTGTATAGTCCGACTTTTGTCTATACTGTATGCAAAGTTCTCTAATGTTGCCAAAGGCTTGACAATAATAAGTAAAGAGAATCAAAATATAAAAAAATATATATATATTTAGCATCAGAGATTCTCTGTGTGTATTGTATGTTCACTATTTCTACAGTGTTCAATAGTACATGCGCATACGGAACCATAGTTCTATCAAGGGCAACATACTCTGTTACCTCACAGTATATATGAGTTCCCTACCTTGACTTACTCACACACAACAACCCGCCTTATCCGGAAATGACTTGATGTAAATATTCACATGTTACGTTCGACTTATTAATTGTGAATTCAAGAGGGAACATGAACACGAGCTTGTATTCAGGAGATGCTAAGACAAGACCTCGAATTTACCGCTAATTCTTGTACAGGATTAAATCTTAAACAGGAAATCATGTTTTTAAAAAATAAGTTTTCATTTATGTTTAAAAGATGTGTATAATAGTGAGTTTATGATGAATTAAGTAAATTTGTAAATTCATCTTTTCAACTTTTCATAGCATGTGTAGCCGTAAATTGTTTATCAGAGTTAAACAGTCAGTCCTCAAGCCCTCGACTACGATTCCTGCAAAGCATGATCGGCCACTTGAGTCGTGTGTTCAAACATAAGAAATCTTTTTTGCTACTATACTTTTTTCGTTAAGTAAACGCCGACTATTGGTAATGTGTAACAAATACTCGATGTACTATTATATAAAGTTAATGGTTATATTAACACAGGTGCATCTCATTCATTTCAGAGAAAAGAAAGAACACAACTGCATTGCACCTGTCTGTAGAAAAACAACGGTGGAATTATACAACTATAACAGTGTTCGCAGAAGGACTCTGACAAAGATGCATTAAAATCACAAACTTTGCTTTGTGTAATAAATATAATATGGATTACATTGTTTCTACATTAGTTATCTACATTAACCATTTATAGGATTTGTATACCATATGCTTTATAAAGTATACAGTAAGGAATGGTGCAATGTTTGACCTTGCATCATAACACCCAGGCAATTTGGAATTCTTTAGATGCTAATTTAAGATGTTAGATGTAGTTCTACATTGTTTGAAAAGATATATATGCAACTACAGAGAGTATTAAGACACACTATGACTGGCACCCCTTCGTCTTAACAAGTCTGTGTGAAAAAAAGTGTTTCCCTTCCTGTTATACGATTTACCTCTATCAGATACACACATCTTTGTTTAAGAATCAAAACAAAATTTCCACTAAAATCTGTTCTTAACATTAACCAAACATTCTGCAGCCTGTTTGTTATTTATTTGACAACAGATTTATTTTTAAAGATATTTTCATTGTAGTTTTTCAAAGATGTGCATATAAATGTGGTTAAATTTAACTACATTACTTGATCAAATAACATGTTATTCTTTTCTCAAAATGCATGGTAAAAAACTGTATGCTAGAGTTCAAATGGGAAAAAAGATATTGCAAGTAAAAACATTTATTAAAATTTTGGATACGGTACCTATCCTTATCAAACAACAGAGTCATTTATCGTATAAAACATAGAATATTTATAGTTTTATTCTCATCCTGAAGCAAAACCATACTGTCTGTAAAACACAAATACCCTGAAAGGTCCATGCATCCTGTTGTACATTTATTTCTATTAAGACAGATGCGAATCATCTCACGAAGACACAGAATAAAAAACAAAATAAACGTTCCTTCGTAGCCAGGACAAGGATTAACAACAAACACCCGCTTAAGTACCTGCTGAGAGTTATTGACGAAAAGGCATATGCGCCATAAAATGTGCCTTATGTTCAAGGTAAACAGCGTGCTTCTTTCCTATATCAATGATTTATTTCTGCCATTAAGACGACAAGAAGTAGTTGTATCATTAAAGAGATGATGAACACTTTGGTCTACCTTCAGAAATGCAAACGTTTGTGGAAAAAGCTCGTGTGTTCCACAATAGAAGAAACTCTCGCATTCTGAAGATTCTGTAGAAATAACGTCATTCAGTGTCTGCACATTAATTCATATCATCAACATCGGGTAACATATTTATAGAATGTGATTGGTTTTATTTTGTGTATAAAAGATTCATTATTGTCTTGTAATTACAAATCAATATCTACATATTCTGGTTAACTAGTTTAATAGCTCAACTAATACTGTCAACGTTTTAGTTTCAAACAACACTGACCACGAATGAATTTGGACTCGATACCCACCACAGAAGTAACCACTTTTTCATAGGGATATTTTTGTATATGATTTCAAAGTAACATTTCGAAAACAATATGCATTAAGTTCTTTTCAAAGATGTGCACCCTGTTTAAACTTATTTATTTTAGCTCGATTATGTTGAAAGCCTATGGCTTATAGAAACACTTTCGAGTCCGCTTCCTGGGTAGAACCAGTACTTGGTGTTAACAAATGAAGGTCAGGAGAAAGGGCCCCTTCGGGGCTCGAACCCGCAACCTCCTGAACGCAAGGCGGACACCATATCCACTACGCCAATGCGCTCTCTAGATGTGCACTTGAATATGTTCATCTCTATAAAGAATATGTATTTCTAAACCCTTCTGTAATTTCTTTCACTACACTATGGCTTTAATCTAAATTTGTTTCAAGGCATAAACTTCTTTTATTAACATTTCTTGAAGTCTAGGCCATTCTATCAGCTGGTAATGACGTTCGCTAATGGTTTGTGACAAAAAATGCGTACAATCCAAACTTATGCTTATTGTAAAAGGTACACAAAACCTTGATATATTTTTATACATATTTACGATTTAAATTCCACTTCTTAGATGACATCAGATGATAATGTTTCAAGATATTTGAACGGTTTGTTAATCTTAGGCAGCGCAGCATTTTAAACAGCTCGTGTGTTTTTCGATATGTCAAATGACTGCAATTTTGGTCATTTATATAAGTTTGAACTTAAAAAAAACTTAGCAACCGGCTAAGGACAGAACACTCAAATCAGTCCCACACATCTCGATGTGTAAGAATGGAACTTTTTGGAACAGCTCAAGTGATACTTTTGATCTATCCACTACATACAAACTTGTTTATAATTGAGAATTTCTAATCTAAAGACCTTTTACAGAAGAATAGTCTATCTACCACAAAATATTTAGAATATTATAAATTCTGAAAATAGATATGCATTTGGAAAAAAACGTTCTTGACAGAAAATAGCATTTGCATTGTATCAAATATTTGTAATTGAGTGTGCTAACATCAAGTTAACTTGTAGAGGATCTTTTATACTCGTTTCCGAGTTTAATGTTAGAATTTCAAGTCACAATTTAAGTCCTATCAGTGAACTACATGGAATTATGTTTTCTAGTATAACTGTTCCTTATGTTTATACTCTCTAAGTGAAGCAAAACTACTGTAGCGTTTTATGCTCTTGCGAAGAGTGAAAGTTTAAACAATACACTACACCTGTGTTCTGTTAAAAACATAGGTGTAGCGAGAAAGCAGCTGTCCGGGTTTAAGTTTTCTGCCAGCAAATGTCATATATAAGAAACTTGTCAGCCATAGATTAGTACAAAAATCGACCCTAATTGAAGCATTTCATGCATAGCTAAAACAAAACTACATCTATTGCAGTTTACAAACACTTGACTATGTTCGGTATTCACAGTAAACTATGTATTAGGGTTGTAAGATTAACATGTTAAGTCGGAGTTAATCCAGGGGGGTTCTTTTTAACCTCTGAACTCTGTAAGTGCTTTGCTGGTGAATCCAATAATGATGATGTTTCATACATATACAATAGTGATAAAACAGCAGCACACATGTGTGGATAATGGGAATAATCTTACTTTGATCACAGACTTACAACACGAGGAAACATAACTGCCCTATCGAAACAGGAACAAGAAAAGTATTGATGCCAAGCATCAAAGGTCGCCGCTATGGAATTGAACAAGAGCAAAGGAAATGAAGTTTTTTATCCTGAAAATGGCTCCTAGTGACCTTATAAAGGGGTAACCTTATAAACTTAGGTTTATCCGATCACTAGAAGTGATTCAGCTTGTAGACGTATACATTTCTATGACGTGTTACCGGATCTGTTTTACACATTAAATAAAACACTTTTGATACGACTGTTTGAAACTAAAAGTACTAAAATAACCTTTTTCTCTCTCGATATGTACACCATGATGTAAAAAGAAGGATTTATTAATATATATATAAACGTATGTACCGGCCGAGCTTCGAACCAACGCTGATACATCGAAAAAAGGTTGCAAGACCAACGCTGTACCTATTACGCCATCGCGGCTGATGAGCTTACGGTTGTTTTATATATACTCGTTCCTCATATTTCCGCGTTACCCCTATTTCCGCGGTAGTCCGAATTTCCGGTATAAACAAATCACACCGCCACCTACTTTACCCTTGATTTTACCTACTTCCGCTTCCGGTTGGCAGTGAACTCGGTCATAATCAAAAATACTGAAATAATCTTAATCAAGATGACTTTGCACTTACGCTTGCCCATGCAATTAAACCCATTTAAATACCATTTGAAATAGTCAATTACATGGGTGCAGTTGAAACAGCTTTTTCAATCCAATTTTGCATACGTGGCAAACCGAAAAAACATAATGGCGGGAAAAATGTGTAATTATTACGATAGTGCAGTAAGCACACACAATCCAGTGTATTTCTTATGTAAGCGCAGTTTTTACAAATACCGCGGAAATATGAGGAGCAAGCTTTAAACATGGCGTCGGTAGGCACTTATTTATAGGTAACAATTTCGTTTGGAATTCTGACATGAAACAGGTTATTGGTAGCTGGGTATCCTTTAGAAGAAATTTAAAGAAGGCATGACTGTAAATTTGTTTAAAGATTATTGGTATTAAGCTTTAATATTTTGAACTTAAATGACAAGTACCGCGGGTATACGAGGCGCCAGTATACATACATAAACTCAACGTAGCGAAGCTTAAAATAATATCTAGACTGTTTTCAAATATATCAATTCAATAGACCTTGATGTTTGAAATCGTGCATCACATGAGAAAATAAATTTAAAACATTTTGAAAACAATAAAATTAAACAATAAAAACATACTACAAATGCTTTTTCTGTAAAACTTTTTTGTCAGCAGGTAAAATTATCTTGCATCGAATAATCTTGTAAAAACATAAGTCACGGGCCCCTCCACGTACAAAACATATCCCATTCAAGAACGCCACACTTTAGTGCGGCGACAATTATTTACTACTCTGTTTAGAAACAATTTTTATCCAATGTAGTTTACCGAAACAAAACCATGAATATTGCTGGATGTTTTGGATACAAGTCTTATGCGCTACTTGAGTTACTCTATCTGTGTCAGTTTCATCAAAAAGAATGTCTCCCCTTATAAGTACGGAACAAATGTTTGTCAATTTGTGAAAGCCCACCTGTGTAGTTTTAAGTCGAAAAGCAAATCTTAGTTCAATCTTTTTTTTAATTTTGCTTTGTTTCCTATACAATTTTTACAGCTGTTATAACTGACGTGTCTATTGCTACATTCTGCTAGCAGCGAAAGTAGCTAAGGAAGATAATGTTGTGGATTGGCAACCTATCTGGCTTGTGTAAATAAAGTTTAGATATAGCCTAAACTATGGCTATACCTTAACAAACAAGCAGTATCGCAGTTGTTGCCGATTTCGTACTCATTCACTAATGTCTTACTCTCTTATTTTGAAAAGACATTTCTCGTTTGTCTGGACCGAAATATTAGAACTGGTCAAACAAACACACAATTTATTAACTAGCAGTGTTAGACATTTCTGGAGGACAATAAATATAGGTATAAACACGATAAACTTTTTTCAACAACATGGTTCTTGCGTACAGAATATTTTGATGTCAATTTATATAATAAAGTAAGCTTATTGTTATGTTTGCTTTTTCACAGAGATTGTGTCAGCTAGGCAGCCAACCTTCAGATCATATCGAAAATGTAACCTAAGTTGTTGTCCAACTTTCTATGTCCATCATCTATAATGTGAAGAAGGTGGCACTAGTCTGGTACAAATTTATGTGATAACTGGAATTATAATAATGTTCTTCATTTTATAAAAATACTTCAAAACAAGTTGCTTAATGATTGAACTTTTAAGCATGATGTTTTGTAGATGACTTTAAATAGTACGTCTTCGAAAGCGTAACTGTGAATAATAGTTCTTATCTAAACACGGAAACCCCTTGACCCACTACATACTGTTTCCCTTCTCGACTTCGTAAAACTTTGTTAAATCTGTCCGAAACATTATTTTTTGCAGTTTGATGCTTTCCGGTTTCTCACTCCTCTCTTCTACTCTCTCTATTTATCTCCATCACTCACTCTCGCGTGGTTTAGTTCTAACAGTATCATTATATTCTTTTATATTTTTTCTCAGTTCTAATAGAAAATGAAAAATGCAGCCCAACATTATAAGTGTTCTTTTTTCCTGATAGCGTCTTTCAAATTAACAAAACCTCAGTAGAGTCAACTTGCATGTGCCAATACTTTATTTATCTATCGTTTACATAGAAGCATGTCATCGCCAGTTCAGGTATACTGGCAGCATTTATTCTAATTGCATTAGTCGAATAAGTATAACCTTTTGTTTTGCTTAACTAATGGCAATCTAAAATGCCATGAGCTTAATGCGGGAGGTTAATTATTCAATTGAAACTGATTCGAACGGCTGCCAAAAACCTACCGGTGCAAACCTTAAATAAGAACGGAAGATATGTAGATTTTATCTGATATCTTGCTATTAGTTATGGGACAGCAATCATTTTGTTTGCCGTGTTCATGCTGCTACCGCTTCTGTTCCGATAAGAGGGTATGTAATTAGTATGTTTCACGTACAAACTTATACCTCCATTCTCCAAAAACTTTGCCAGTTTGTTATCATACAAGCCTTTGCGCACTTGCTGAAAGTTAATAAGTACAGCACAAATATATATCAGATTAACGCAATTCATTGCTTATTTAGAAAATCTGCCGATCGCAGCAAAATGCAACTTTGTTTTTATGCTTAGATAAGAGGGTGTTTTCGTGAGCCTTCCTTTTAAATAGTGAGCCATCTGGATGTCATACGTATAACATGATTTCTAGCATAAACATATAGTGTCCTGAAAGCTCTAAGTCACATCGGAAAGCTCACACAGTATTATCGATTTAATACTTTTATCCTGTCCTAAGGTTTAATCGTAACACTTTCCTTTGTTCTAAAGCAACACTGCGTACTGTTAAACTGCACAAGTAAGAGCAATATGGTTCTAGAGTGTCAACGCCTACGAATTATTTGTTATGGTAACACACGATGCTGAAATCAAAATGTTCCTACAGACAAGCCGCTGTTTCACTGTTTGTTTAGGCTACAGATAGCATACCTACTTTGTTTTAGAATTAATCATTTCCTAGGAAGCTGATCTTTCCAAGTAAAAGTGCATATAGTACAATAACCTGTCTGGATATCATTGTTGCGAGCAACTGCCTCTAGAAAGCCAATATTCATGTTTTGTAGGCATTTTCCGGAAACCAATTACATTTAAGTATGTTGATATCAGTTCGTTCGTAAATTCCTGTATTACTTTTGGATTTAATGTACGGTAATTCATACGCTCAGCAATTTAAAAATTTATGTCTTTTCTTGGTCCGAGCTGTTTCAAGGCTAAAAACTCAAGGCAAGATTAATTTCAAATCTAGTAAATAAAGGTTAGACAATGAAAACGCTTATGTGTTGAGAAAATAAATCAATTTTCAACGACATTAACTGAACAACTTCTCATTTGCCAGCCCTGAACCATCCGAAAAAACGCCGAAAACTGCTCTTTAGAATAATGTTTTAATTGAACTCAATAATTCAAATTTCTAATTTAATAAGAATATATCCGTTTAAGAGCTTAAAATCATACCGTTAAGTAAATTAAATATATACACCTTCAACATAACGTGTTACATAATAGGTTTGTAGGAGTATTTTCCAAAGCGGTTTGTTAAACAAGTGCCTTATCTAAATTGTATATCATTTGTCTGAATGTTTTTCGAATACAGTCATATAGCGTTTTATATAAGCTATTTGTGGAAAGAAAGCTAGCCAATATTTATTGATTTCAGTTTGAATGATGTCATATAGCGTTTCATGTAAGCTATACGCGTGAAGAAAATCAGCCAATATCCATCGATCCTCCTCTCTGAACATTAATTTTGGCCTTCCTTCAGCTTTACCGGTAACCATTTACACAATGTCATAAAAGCCAAACAGATAAATAAACATGTTATAAATGAACGGATAAAGCTTAATGAGCCATATATCTGCCATAAAATTGCTGACACAAGAAATTGCTTTGAAGTATTTCTTTCTATCGTAATTAGTATCCATACTACTGTGTAATTATTATTCTTCGTGGGGGATTAATGTTCGCAGATATCATGTCTGCAGTTGCGCTATTTCAACTCCTCATAATATTATTATGGTAATTGTTAATTGCCTTGCATATTATTTATATTTTATTCTTATTCCGCTAGTAGTTTCTCTTATATGAATATGTGTGTTTCCTTGCCATGTGCAACCCTTTGTCTATGTGCTATGCGGACCTCAGTACAATGCATTCTCTTCGGTATTCGATAACTTTCTCATTTCTTAAATTACTTTTTCCAGCTTCACGGTTTATTCTTCCATCTGTTCTACTATGTTTTGACAGAAATATATCTGTGCATTAGAATTTACTGTAGCGTCAAAATTTAAATCAAACCAGCTTCATACTGTCATAACACACTTAGTCGTCACGTAATAATTTAGATTTTTGCGGACTTAACGTTTCCCAGACATCTGTAAACTGTTTGTCGTAAGCATTTTCACACACACGTAAATAAAACTATTTCAATTTTGAATATAACAGACTACATATAAATAGAGTATTCACTGTTTGCCAATCAAAATATATCTGTACAAAACAAATGGAGCAAGTTTCAGAATTAATGAACATTTATTGATCAACGTGTCAATTTTGAAAATATATACGGTCCAGAAGTCAGATTACGAAATGACATTGAGATTACGTTTGTCGGATAGTACATTTCGTTACTTTCGAGTCAAGTTAATCTAAGTGATATTAATGAAAAGGCCTATGAAGTACATTCCAAATTTTACAGATTTATATAAAGTTCTTATGTACACTTTCAAAAATTATATTTAACATCATTTTCTTCTAATTGTTACTTTTTCAAAATATGTCGCTCTTGTTTTTCAATCAATTGGCACTCAGACCTAGGGTCAAGTCGACTTCTAAACTTGATATGATGTTCTTGGCAATCATAAAATAAACACATCCCAAGCAGGTACACCATAAACTAAACCAAAGTGTTTTATAATTTCTTCATGGGAGCGTTCCAGCTTTAACAAGATGAAATGGTTTATCAAGATACGTTACAAGTTAGACATAGATAGAGAAACAATTTGTTTCTAACGAGGTGTGATGCATAGATATTCGCTTTATATCGAAATATAGCCTTTAATATGTATCGCATTTCCATTACAACATTGATATGAAGTATAAAAAAGGTTTAAACGATTAGCTTAACAACTGCATATATTATGCTTTATAAATTTTGATAAATGATTATGTGAAAGGCAAATAATGAAAAATACCTGAATAACAAATCTTAGAACTTTATATTACCTCAAACAGGTGACCATTTAAGGAAGAACGAAGAAATTGACGGCGAAGGAACAAGTGCAAAGTACAATGTTTGGTTTTGCATTTTTCCATATCCCCGTATTTCCAAACTCATTTTATTGGCTGTAATAAGAGGAATCAGTTTTCCAGAAGCATTTTCATGGCATTTAAGAGTGATAACAGTAGCTTTTTTGCGTGCATGGTAAAGTAAACATTGCAGACCTACAAAAGCTATCATAAGACAAACTACACTCTTTAGATAAAACAAATTTAATATCATATTTTTCACGTCCCATTACCACTGAATCCTAAATGGAAATACATATATTCAAGTATTTGGTACCTGATTTATTCATTTAAAGAATTATTGCATTGAAAAGGTGGACACGGCATCAGAAAAAAACTGTTCAAACTTTAACTTCACCACACACTCCTAACAACAGGAGTCATTTATATTGATATGCCTAACGACATATGTCACTGAGTTCTGTATATTGCCCTTCCGTAAACAACTTGACGTACGCCAGTTATTACAGGAATATACCTGGTTGGGATATTATTTACATGTAGATCGTCTGTTAAAACGATAAAGGTGGTTGCAAAACACCAGAATGATATTTACAAAGTTAAGCAAGAGACACGTCTATTGAAATGGCTTGAAATGACCGAGTAATGTTATACATGCCGATATGTATGTTAATTCAAAAGCCAGGCTCATTGTCCACAAAACTTTTAAACTTTAACCTCTAGTTCATTTAGAATAACTTTATGAAAGCTTCGTTATGGTTTGTCTTTTTCAACATATTTAATAGAGAAGTAGAACCATGATGATAGATTATCTGTAAAAGTATCAAGGACGTTTTTAAGTTAGCTCGCTTTGTGAGTGATTCCATCTCACATGCTGACTGAAGTTTTGAAGAAGAAGAAAAAATACGCACAGCTTACGATAATATCCTATGATAACTCAAATAATAGATAATCCTGAGAAATGACTGACAAAAGGAGCATCAATCTCACAACTCAATAAAAAAAAAACACTACCGATCAAAGTCAAGATACACCAAAATGGATGTGTGTTTTGTTTGATTTTTCTTTCAACGGATCAGCTCTAAACTTATCTCCTTAACATTGAAAAAGTAGGAAAGAGGAACTTGAAGATACTTCTCAGAGTCTCTTCTTTTCATTGTATGCCACACTCCATACATAAATGCGATATCTTTGATTAAAATA
>JAULCC010340670.1:0-11768 GCA_032358795.1 Nuttallia obscurata | reverse complement strand
CCATTACTACCATTTTTTTTAAAGTCTTTGGTATGACCCGGCCGGGGATCGAACCCGCGGCCTCCCGCACCGAAAGCTTTACATAAATTTAACATGAGTTTATGTTTAGTTATACATACAACGGATTTACATACTTTTGACACTCTTTAAACACTCGAAAGATTTAAGGCAATCTCCTTTAAAATAGTAAACAATAAAATTTTCAGAAAGCAGAAAAGTGCAAATTTTATTATCAGATAATTTTCAAAGACAATAAATAAGAAGAAAAACAAAAACACAACTGTCTGTAAAGTGCTGAACTAAAACAAACTACTTAAAATGGGGTAGAGATATAAACATGAATAACACTGTTTGTTTTTTTCTTAGACTAATGACATAAAGGCGTGGAGATGAATGTGATGGGTAATATATGAATTCAATCTAGTAGACATTGATATATCACACTTAACTACAAAGGGGTTTGGTAAGGGCCCCTGATTCGTATAAAACAGTCAATAAACCTTTAACAGTATTATTTGATTTTAAGTTTTATTATTATTTATTTTATTTTTATTTATCATTTCATTTTTATCTTTTTTTTAATTATAAGTTTGCTTTGTTAATTAACCGACATCTGCTACAGAACTATGCATACATGTATTTGAATTGTCCGCTGGCAACAACGAGTTTCCTTCAAGTTGTATGGACCATTCATACGGAACAATCAAACTAGGGTTTCTTAGACACTAAAGACAATTTAAAAAGTTGACATATGATCAAATAACATTATTGTATCTTATTCTTATTCGAGAATTAAAATCAATATGCTTTATTTATATACAGTACTGGTAATTTGAAACTATCGTACACGGTAAAGACTATTTGTAGCTAAGTCTACATAGTTCTAAGTTGATTTCAAACCTCGTCGAAAAAACAATATCCGTTTGTCGCGCCACCTCATCCGAATCTTTCTGGATATTTAACACATCGGCGATGTCCCAACATTATCAGGTCTATCACGAAGCCCATAACTCAGCCTTTATTGAGACATTTAAACGACTTTCATCTCTTTAATACCCGGGGTAAATTACGGCCATTTAAAGTATATACGTCCATAAATATGTTCAATAAAACTAGTTATTAACTACCATATAGGCTACTTGGGGTCATGAGAATCAAATAGTAAATAACCATACAGTGTTCAGATTCTTGTAAAATCGAATGTTTTTAAGAAAAAGTTAAGTTGAAAACGTTTTATTTATAACTAAGAAGTTAGACTTGGGGTGACTAACGGTGCAAATATTTCATTAAGTTTATGAGTAAGCACACTTTTTTGCCTAAACCTTTTTCTCATTGAAAAAAGCATGTACTGCGTATGAACGAGGAATGCATTTTTGAGAATAGAAATATTTAAAAACAATACAACCAACGGTACATGACGCATGAGAATTACTGTTAAACATTTTTATTTCAAGTTGTCAGTATTATGGCAGTATTATTATAAACGGATTGCTTTAAACCATTTAGATACTATACAAAACATATGAATGAGAGTTTATATAATAAAGCAATGAGAGCACGTTTAAAAGTGGGCGAACATTTTTGTTTCGGCAGTCAGTGCATACCTTGATCTGCCGGTTCCTCGTTGGACCCTCAGATATGATTATATGCTATTTTAATGGGGCTGCTAATATCTAAAAGGGCTAGGAAATAGTAAAATACAAAGTCTTTTTTGTTTGTTTGTTTGTTGATTTCTGTTTCGTTTTGTGTTTTGTATTTTTTAAATATATATCTATATACAACGAGGGAAAAAAAATGATAATGAAAAAATATAGGGAACTTTTAAGTTATTTTAAAATACAGAAAAAATACTGCTTTTTTACACTTTAGAAAGTTTACTATACACTGGGTTACAAAGGCAAACTCCCTGAGATGGAACGCGGACTATGCAATCAGCAAATGCATCTCGGGTTTAGGTCTTACGTGCTTAGACAATATATCAATTACAAAAGAACAATGTCGAATATAATAAATTGTTTTAATCAGCAATGCTATTTGCGTGTTTATTAAAAACAAAGACATTTTTCTTGTGGCCTTGCGTGCTTTAAAATTCTGATAACTAAGCCGATTAACTTCAAGAAGGCGCCCTTGACATAGGAAATATATATTTTTTCCTGTTCATCACACCAATGTCATGGCATGCGTATTGCACAACTTAGGTATTTGAGCTGCAGGAAAACTCCACGTTGTATTGGCATGTGGCAAGTCGTGTGGAGACATTAAATGTGCACGATGAATATGAGAATAAAACTGTAGTGATTCCACTTCAAACCCAACAAAAATATATCATTATCATGTAATATAATTGATTTGAATGTACATATACGAATTTCGGATGGTTCAAGGAATATCAATATTTACTCCAGGGAATCAACAAGGCTGATAACTGCCTTTGAGACATGACAAGTTTTTTTTCCGTTTAGTCCCGCACTTTTGACAGTGTTTTTAGCATTGTGCTAATGTCGGTGTTAAAAAGTAAAATTTCTACACCGACATAAGCACAGTAGATCGTGTTCATTGTGTAGCCATTACTCCCCTGAATAAGACATAATAGTCGAAAGCGCTCGGAAAAACACAATTTTGCTTTTAGGGATTTACTATTTGCTGATTGTAGATTTTGTTATTGTAGAGCAGTTCCTAACTTTAAAGCACTGTATGAATAAGTTTCTTTCTCAGCCTTATACTATGTATTTCTTATTCTACGCATCAATTTACTTTGATCATGTGCTTCAAAAGGATGTTTGTTGGTGTCTGTTTATGTATATCTAAATGACAGTATTGTCCAAATATTGGTTTTCAATATAAACAAGGAAGATATATTTGTTTTGTTTTGCACATTTACCCAATAAAAAACCTCGGTCATGATGACAATTACTCAATGAGTTAACGTATCAACTGGAGGCATTAAGAGCTAAAATAATGAATGCAAACTTTTAAAAAGAAAACCCCAAAAAGCACAGGTACATTTAGCAACATTCATTTTCTAATCGTTATGGGTGAAAATAAGTAAATACTATATGTATTTACAGAGGAAGGTCACAGAGTAAATATAAATTGAAAACATCTACGCCAAAAACAATATCATGAAAATATCCTAACAATGATAATAATATATATATCAAGATGGTAACTGACTAGGATTCAAAATGTACGGATGAACGAATAAATGCATACATGAGTGAATGAATTAGTGACTTTAACATGCTGATAAAATCGCATTTAGATGAAGGTATTTATCCGCGATACATTGCTTCCGATTCACTGGCATCTGTTCATTTCCTTTTATATATTCTCAGTTTGAGTCCTAACTGAACTTAACCTTTAGCCTGCTCAGGGCAACCGTGATAGAATATTCAAACAGCTTGGATCAAGATTAGATGCCGAGAAACTCGGCATCTAATCCGGATCCATACTATCTGACACTCGGCCAAAAGTTTCTCCAAATACTGGGCGATTCTGATGAATTGTAAAATCTAGGCAGACGACAATTTAAGCAGACGACATTTTTTTCAGCTGGCAAAGGGTTAAGTAAACCACTTCATTGTTTCTTATGTCTATTTCCCTGTGTAGAGTGACTTCAAATATCACATTAAATCACCTGACACGGGAGTTTTACAAGGGATGTTGAACTGGTATTATTTGTAAACAATTAGTGATAGCTAATACAACAAGATGGTGAGGTAGGCTTTCTTCTTGGTGAATCAAAAGACAATGCATTACATGATGGAGAAATATTGCAGAAACTGCTATACATATTCGTTTAAGTGGCATGAACCTGAAATTTTGACCGTTGTACGATATAGTTTTAATAGGGGCGAACTACCAGTGGGCCGACACCTGTAAAAACAGTGAGAATATGCGCAGTGGTCATTTTACATAGCGACGTGACTCTAATCATGTGCGATCAATGTGTGAAGAGGTCTACAGTGACATACCAAAGTGTGCTCTCTCCCTAAAAAGTGTTTTTGTATCTAAATAAAACTTTGAGAATCTTACTTATGTCATCGGTCACCATGTATAAACATCGTGCCATTGTTTATTTACTTCTCTCCCTTGTCGCGATGAACGCCATTGTTCTGCCGTTTCAATAAGTGCGAATTAGATTACTGTAACCCACACCGATGTAGATATCAACGGTCTCATTACAAATGTAAACATCCATATTCTGTATTATATAATGCTTCCCACAGCGCTAGCCTGAAAGAAATTTAATTACTTTTCGACAAAAGATCTGACGAAAGCGAATGAATACGTTTGAAAGTGCGAAGAGCGAAGACTATGCCCCGTAATGGTGAGGTTGTATCCTTATTGTGAGGTTTCTGTTGCTGAGAGTATAAATGTATTTGTTACAAAAGATCTCAGTAAACATTTAAGTGATCTATATAATCAGCCCCATGATTGCTTTGGGGTCCTCTATTGATACCTTATTCATTTTTATAACTTCTTTTATTCGACGAAACTCGATAGGTCGTCCGATATAATGAATTCGTGACGAACTCCGCTGCAATGAGTCGGCGCACTGCAAGTTTCAATTTACAATGTTTACTTAGTTTTTACATTTTTATGCTATTTTTGTTAGACTGGTAATTAAATAGTAGTATTATATGTGACTGAGAGGCTCCCGCGGCCTGTAACCCGTCTACCTCCTGCACTACGCCTACACACCTTTGGTCTCTTAATAAATTCGAATTACGGAGTTTTCTTTTTTAAAATCTTGAAAACAATTAGGCCATGGTAGACGTTTCGATTTTCGATTTCTACTTTTTTATTAAGTTTATTTAGAGCTTTACATTGGGGCCAATGTATCCACCCGACATGGTGGTCAGAAGAACTTAAGTGGGACATATATGTTCACTGGTGATTTTAGGGTCAGCCATAAAAAAGACATATGGTACATTTTTGTCTTATGTACGATACACGTCGTCTGTTGTGACAATTAGTTTACAGAAATAATCACCAAAATAAAAATCTTGAAAAATTAATTTCGCTGTATGCGGAAATCATTATAATTAATCTAAACTGCGTTCCTATGAATATGAATCAACCAATATTTTAGCGCAAAATTATTGCAAAACAGAATTGAGGCTTGATAAAAAAAATAGCACTCATTCAGATACGTGCTTTCAGCTAGAACGCTCTAATTGGAGTCTACATTTTTTACCGAAATACTAATTTTCTCTGTTATCTGCATGCAATGCCTTGAAATCTGATTTGAATAGCAATGTTTACTTGTTAACACACGTACATAATAGCTTATGTGATGCTGGAGCTTTTCAAGATGATAAAATATTACATTATGACCGGTAAAACTTCTTTCTACTTTCATTTCAGTAAATTTAAAGGGAAATAACACATTGGGTACATTTTCGTAGCTTTTTTTTAAAGAAGCATAGTGACACCCATTTTTCATTACATTTTCTTTAAGTATAAGGCCTCACAGTTCGAAATACATGTATATATTATGAAGAAAGTCTTACTGCAAGTTTTCCAAATATTTATCTTTATATGCATTTTTTCCCCGGGAAATCTGATAAATTCTGACCATAGTTCATATGCATCGTCGCATAAATTCGATATTTTTCTGTAAACTCTGTCTGCTTTCATTATTTGTTATAATTTATTTTCTTGATGAAATATGATAATTGCAAAGATTCATCTTCGTAGTTGTAGCATTAATCCTTAAATGTGTCTAAATTTCAAAACAGATGATAAAACATGAATTTCGGATTTGTCCATCCGAAATTGGTCAGAATATAGATTTGGTCACATTTTCAACAGCCTGTATACAAAAAATAAATATGGTGAAACCTCATTTTCTTGTTACTATTGTGTTTAAAAAAGCTTAACTACTACTGCTGAAACATTTCAAGAGATTCTTATTGCAAATTCATTTGGGCGAGTAGCCCTTTAAGTATGTTTTATTTCTTTGAATCAGAAATGGGGTCTAGCAACAAGTTCTCACAACTTTGATGAAGCCTTCCCTCGACAAGAATATATGAAATATGCAAACATACCAAATGCCAGTCAAATGTAAGTAACATGAACATGTGAAAAAATATGATATTCATATTAGTAAGAGAAAGTCAGAAAGAACAGAATAAGAAAAAAATTTCTTGATTACTTATAGAAAAAAAGAATCACAGAAGATGGCTAATGAAAAATAACTTTGATGGAATTTTGTAGAGATAGAAAGAGGCAAACAGAAAATGGGTGTACGTTTATCCGATGGTTTGGTTCTAGTAATCAAGATTTTGTAGCTGCAATGATACACTTTACTTAAAAAAAGCAAAAATCATAACAAAAAAACTGAGGAGGACACGCTATTAAAGCTCTTGCTGCTTGTTATGATTTGTTGTACCACCTGAAAAATATAATGAAAACAAGTTAGAGAGTGTTGTCCCCAAATAGAAGTGTATTGGCATTTAAGCCCTTCCCTGCCGGAAGCAATACCGCGCATGCACAATATTTCGTCTTCCTCATTTTTTTATTTTCACCGATTCACTAAATATTTGGCAAACCAGTTGGCTGAGGGTCAAAGCATATGACTTAAAACTCGGGGTAAAGCAGTGAAGGAGTTAAAAGATGGAACACTCTTGTTTGTTGGAACACCATAATTCTTTGTTCTGTATACAGTTTGTTCTGTATACAGTTTGCATCTGAATAAACGTGAGTTGCATTTTCAGGTTCTTCAGTTTCACACGCATCCCTACACGTACTCCACACAGGAGAACATAACTCAGCTCAACTCAATTCAGCTCAATTGTATTCGCAATACAATAAATATGCGTCATGTACATTAATTATTACAAACATTAATCTGTTTCCTCAAATACACATATGCTGTTTTATCATATTTTAGAATTTCTCCGTGAATAATCGCCTAATAATAGTCAAGGATGAATTAGAAGATATGCAGTAAATTTTATTACGTTTTGATACCAGAACAAATTTACGCGTTTAGCTGGATTCAATTGACTTTTTATAACAAAACATTAATTTTTTGAATGATGGTAAAGCATATAAAAATAGAATTATTGTTCGTTTCAGTGTTATTAAAAAAACCCCAAAAATCTCGGGGGAAAAGCAATGGCGATTTTTTTGTGTGTGAAAAAAATGCCATTGCTTAGTTTTAACATTTTTATTTCATTATAATACATTCATACAACGTTTCCTTGACAATAGTATGAATGTGGTCGTTCGGGACTTTTCGTAGACTTCATATGGAAAAAATCACGATATTCACCGGCGCATTGCATCTTATTTTATGAGCTTGCTTTTTATTTTACTCTAAAATGGTCCTGTTATTTATTAAGTATTCCTTATTAGCCTGATAACATTGACTTACAATATATTAACGACATGCAGTATTGATGCCCTATTTTGATATTGAAATACGTTTTAATGATGACATATTCATTATTAATCTAATAACGTTAAAATACAAAATAATTATTACATATATTGTGTTTTTTTTATAAATTTGACAAACGGTTTAACCGTTACAATTATGAAATATTCATTACAAACTCGGCCTCGTGATCACAAAGAAATTTTCAGTCTAAGCTGGGTTTGAAATTGAAATTGTACCTGAAATTGACATAATTTATACTTAACCCCTTCACTGCCTTACCCCCAGTTTTAAGTCATTTGCAAACAGCTTGAATCCGGATGAACACCGAGTAACTCGGCGTCTCAATCGGATTCAAGCTGTTTGACACTCAACCAATTGCTTTGCCAAAAATTTAGGGAATCTTTGAAGTTAAACAAAGGGCAGACGAAATATTGTGCATGCGCGGTATTTCTTCCGGTAGTGAAGGGGTTAGTCATAAATGCACATATTTATTAGTGTTGTCAGGTTCACAGTTACTTATGTCGATCTCATATACAATTTTAATATTCATAAATATCTCAAAAACATCGACATTCATAATTTGTAGGATATACTTACATTGTATTATCGACCTGATAAAATGCACATACATTATATTTCTGACCTGATGTCAAAAACTTGACAAACACCTAATATTTCTGTATTCCTGTCTTTCCATGAATTTGAAGCTAGTAGATTGTAGACTTATTTTCATATCATTCTTTTAACCCAAAAGTGCTCTTACTTCTCACTCGACGTAGTGGCACATTTGACAACAATGTGCCTTTTGTTGTATCTGAATACTGAATGTTTATTGTCAGTTTTGTCCACTGATCTGTCCAGGCTGAAATGGAACAGGAAAATCTTCAATAATTCATTCTTTTGCTTTTTACTTCTTGCATTTCATAAATCTAAAAACATCACGTGATATATTTTACCAATTATAGTTTTGTATGTTTGTGAGATAGTGTATGAGTCAATGCTCAATGATGTTTAACCCTTAGCTTGCTGAACAAATGTCGTCTGCTTAAACTATCGTCTGCTTTAATTTTAAAATTCATCAGAATCGCCCAATATTTGGAGAACAGCTTGGATCCTGATTAGACGCCGAATTACTCGGCGTCTTATCTGGATCTAAGTTGTTTGCAAATTCTATCTCGGTCGCCCGTAGCAGACTAATGTTTAATATAACCATAAATCCTGATCAGACACTACAGCGGCCACGTCTGGTGTATATTCCTAAAACTGTAAGGTGTAAAACCAAACTATTAATATCAGTGTAATAGCTAGTGATAGTTATTGGTTCTAGGCTTTACTTCATTTAATTAACATAGTATGCAGTGAGTAGACGAGCCTTCATGTATTATCGCATGATAAATCATTGAATAATGTTTTAGAAATTTACTCACATTTCAGATGATTCAATTATTACTAAAAAGCTGCATACTTGTATGACTCATGGTCTTTTATCCAATACAATTCACGAGTTTCGGGGTTTATCTGGCAGTATGATATAACTAAACGAAATTCAAAAGAAATAAATTTTCTGATTTCATTCGCTTGTGTAATACAATTCACATCATTTGAGCTATGTAAACGAAGTCAATTTAACCACAAGTATTCGTCTGTATTGCTCTTACCAAATATTTCAGCAGTTTTTTTAATGAGCCGCGTCTGATGTATTTTCAAATATTTTTATATGGGCCCATCATTTGCCATTGTTGTAAACCTTTAATAGTAAATGAAAAAATGAGAATAAAAGACATAATAGGCAAATGTTCAAATAACGATAGCTACGAATTCAGGTACATACATTATTAAGATGTAACATTGAAGCTTTTTTTTTTAAATGAATACAGCTGTTTATAACTTGATAACTTTTTATACAAAATCACGTTATGACTTCAATCTAATATGGTATATTATTCAGCATTTTTAAACGAACTATATTTTACAACACATTTTTCTTTAACTTGGTAAGTGCACATTTCATGTAATTGTGTGAAAAGCAATGTAATAATGATTTGTTATATTTTATGAGGATTTAAATGCAAGTTCATTTTATCAAGAATGCAAGGAGCTGATTTGATTGCTATAAAGTGATATCAAAGGTTATACCCGGGTTGGCTTTCATTTTTATTCGTATATTTTATTACACCGCGCTGTACAGACAGCCTTTTCAGTGGCATACCAAGAGCTTTTAAATATGAGTTAGTAAATACAGGTAAATATAGGGGCGATGATATCGAATGCAAATTCCAGTAGTGCGACCTGTGTACTGACTTTTTAAAGATGCACATGTCTTCCAAAATGTTTAATTGTAATGTTGAATACCTTTGACGGGTCATTGTTCTCTGCAAAGGAGATGAACACATTTCAAAGTATTTTCAATTTAAAGTGAATCCAAGAAAAGAGTAACGTACAAGGTTCCAAATACTTAAACCATTTCCCAACTTACCGTTTAGTGAAAAATATAAGAAATCAGAAATGTCGTCTGAAATTTAAACATGGTCGTAACAATCGTTCATGAACTCAAGCAGTTATTGTCTTATTCTTAGTAGTAAGTAAGCATGAGATGAGCAAAAACAAAAATCACAAGTTCGGAGATATTTGTAAAGATTTGTCTGGATTTGGTCAATATTTGTCTAAATATGCGTTCTTATTCAACACTGTGTGCATAAAAATCTTAGATACATTGTTTAGAAAAATAATACAATGGTTCCTTAACCCTTTCACTACCGGAAGCAATAACGCGCATGCGCAATATTTCGTCTGCCATTTTTTTTTACTTCAGAGATTCATTAAAGTTTTGGCAAAACAATTGGCTGGGTGTCAAACAGCTTGAATCCTTGAGTAACTTGGCGTCTCATCCGGATCCAACCTGTTTGCAAATGACTTATAACTCGGGGTAAGGCAGTGAAGGGGTTAATGAAAATATTTGACATTATTATCACATCAATACCAAAGTTGTTATTTCCCATACTGGTTTGCAATAGATTTATTGAAAAGGTCTTACATAATCATTAACCCCTTCACTGCCGGAAGCAATACATCGCATGTACAATATTTCGTCTGTCTCATTTTTTATTTTCACAGATTCACTTATTTTTTGACAAAACAATTGGCTGAGTGTCAAACAGCTTGGATTCAAATGAGACAACGAGTCACTCTGCGTCTCATCCGGATCCAAGCTGTTTGTATATGACATAAAACTCGGGGTAATGCAGTGAAGGGGTTAGCCGAATGTAAATCTTGTAAGTAGAAGTCGTTCTGTCCCCAAACCCCATCAAGTCCCTGTACTGTCCTAATATCACATGCACACCCACAGTTATCAGTTTTTATACTGACAAATACATAGCACCGTCTATGGCTATTTGTGATTCAGCCATCTATGTAAAATTTACAACTCGTGGGCGGAGAGTTTCATTAGTATCTTGAATTACTTTATAAAGAACAAAGCAATTCGACTGCTTTAATTTAGACAGCGATTTTAGACCAGGACAAATTGTCTATATTTAAAGTAAATATCCATCTCATGATTTACAGCAGGTTTCGACTTCAAAGTCCAGTTTCTGTTTGTCCCACTTGTAATTGAATAGCGCATATCCCAGTATTCAAATTAAAGTATTGGTGCTCTACAGTTTGAAATGGAGTCTGTGTACTTTTATGTACTTATGGAGGTGTTTTGCAGAAATTACAAATGGAATTCTGAGTAAATGGATGTAGAAAGTTGACCATTCTCTGTCGTCATTCCGTCTTGACTAACAATAACTTCTTATCTATTATTTCTACACTAAAACACGAAACTAGCGCAAGTGAAATTAGGGTAATAAATATTTTAAAAATAACTTTTAGTAAACAATTTGAAAAATCTTTTGATTCCATTTCAGTGATGCAATGTCTAATGACTGACATGGCGTTGTTCCGAACTGGAAATATTCCTCTTATGTGATTCTACCAACGTACGCGCACCCAATATCGTATAGCTAGAATGTCCTAAATAAGCAAAAAAGACAAAACTTAGAAAACACTTTTTTTATGAACGGAAGATGTTGAAATGAGTCTTGTTTTAAGTATAACATGAATATTCCGATTTATCAAAGTATATCTAAGACCATAACATAGTTTTCTTTATCTTATGTCCGAATCGAAACAATGTTTTTACATAATATAATCTATGTTTTTGGTTTGTTATCACATGGATATTTTACATGATCACTTGTTTGCTTTTTTATGTTTAACGTTACTTTATGCTATTTATGACTAGTTAACGTAATAGGGAGAGAGGGATAAGGATAAATCAAACTCATCGATAGAACTATGGTTCTTTTGCGTGCCCCATGCCCAGCATTGGTACACG
>JAULCC010340559.1:0-11768 GCA_032358795.1 Nuttallia obscurata | reverse complement strand
CTTTCCTTGTTGACACAGTATATAACTTACAACTTTCCTTGTTGACACAGTATATAACTTACAACCATCCTTGTTGACACAGTATATAACTTACAACTTTCCTTGTTGACACAGTATATAACTTACAACCATCCTTGTTGACACAGTATATAACTAACAACATTCCTTATTGACACAGTATATAACTAACAACATTCCTTATTGACACAGTATATAACTTACAACTTTCCTTGTTGAAAAAGTATATAACGTACAGCTTTCCTTGTTGAAACGCTATATGACTTACAGCTTTCATTGTTGAAACGCTATATGACTTACAGCTTTCATTGTTGAAACGCTATATGACTTACAGCTTTCCTTGTTGAAACAGTATATAACTTACAACTTCCATGTTGAAACGCTATATGACTTACAGCTTTCATTGTTGAAACGCTATATGACTTACAGCTTTCCTTGTTGAAACAGTATATAACTTACAACTTCCATGTTGAAACGCTATATAACTTACAGCTTTCATTGCTGAAAAAGTATATAACGTACAGCTTTCCTTGTTAAAACAGTACATAACTTATAAAATTCTCAGTTGAACCAACGCATGTATGTCAAAAGCGTGTAGCTAAAGTCATACATACGGTATAGGCAATGGGGTCTGAATTTGTCCATTGGTTTTCTTCATGATTGAAGCCATGCAGTGGAAGAGCGTCCGCCTCAGAAGCGGGATGTCGCAGATTTGATCGCCGGCCGGGTCAAACCAACGACTTGTTAACTGGTAGTAAATGACATTCCCTCCATTGCGCTCAGAATTTAGGATTAGCATTAGGACTGCTTCGTCGGTGTCAGGATAAAGAGATCGGCCGGAGGTCAGTCCCCACGTGTATCATGGGGACGTAAATGAACCAGGGAGTTCCTCAGAAGGTTCTCTGTATCCGCTTTCTTCTCTCTAGGACGTCCGTTAGCCATAGGTGGCAGAACGTGATTTAAATGAAATATACGAATAAATAAATAAATGGAGCTATGCAGTTTACACAAACGCTGTCACACTGTAAGACGTTTCATGCATGCTGAATCAAGAATTATCGTCAAACATGCATTGCCACATATTTTTATTACATTTAACAAGATTCAAGATTCTTTATTTAGTGTGCAACCAATCAGTCAATCAATCAGTTTTATTCGGCTTTAGGTTCACATAGAATTTCAAAAGCATCGTTATAGACACATACAAAATACATAGATAATACAGTGGTCACATATATTTTGTTTTATATCTAACACAGTGACTAAAATATAGAATAGATGCAAATAAATAATTTCTAAATTAAGGACATAATAGTGCATTATATATAGATAAAAAACAATGTAGAACATTATCTGAAGTATGTTTACATGGGGAAACCGCATTGAATTGAAAGATAATGCAATATGATAGAGATTGAGAGTTGATGCAATATGGTTAAGGTGGTAGCAAGGACAATGAATATAAAATTCAACAGTCTTAAACAGCTCTAGATGTTTGATTTAAAAACAACCCAATATCTAGGAAATGTACGACGAACACCAAACACAACCCGAGCTGAAATGTTGTACTGAATATGGCGGAATCTGCGTGACGGGACATCAACATAAACAAGGAAGAAAACTAACAAAATGATAACAACTGAATCGTGTCATTAAACATTAAAACTTACCAATGAAGCATATTACCAGTATGAATCATTTTACTATTTTTTTTTTCATATACGACAAAAAAGTCTGATCGGTTTATTTTAAAATTCAAAATGTGTTAATTTTTTAAAAAAATTGTTCCGCTTTCTCTACAACAATATCCTTAGAGAAACATTTTAATAAGCATTAGCATAATAACTGTTATTAGTATTATTATTAGTAGTAGTATTTTCAGTTTTTCTTCTTATTATTATTTATTGAATTCTGTATGACAATTATTGTTATTATCATCATACTTATTATTATATCTTTATCATAATCATCAACGGTATTTTTTATATTCACTATCATAAGTATGATTAACCCTTAGCCTGCTGAAAAAATGTCGTCTGCCTAGATTTTAAAATTCATCAGAATCGCCAAATATTTGGAGAAACAATTGGCCGAGTGTCAAATAGCTTGGATCCTGATTAGACGCCGAGTTACTCGGCGTCTAATCTTGATCTAAGCTGTTCGCAAATTATATCACGGTCGCCATTAGCAGGCTAAAGGTTAATTACCATTATTGTAAGTTGAAGTAGTAGCAGCACTAGTATAAGTTATTACCTTGCAATTCATATATTTTCTGAGCATACCAGGTAATAGATGACCGATTTCCTCGCCGACGGTAAACGAAGGTTAGGTTGGTAAAATGATACATGTGGCTATATATGACACATTGACCCATCTTAAACACACAACTGATGCCAAAGTGAATATAGAAGTTTCGTGAACCCATTATCTATCACGTATTTATACAATTAATATGTAAATATAACTATATTGTGAAAACGTAGGACGGGCTTATGTTGAATTTTATCTTATTTCCATTTGACCCTTTGGCATATAATTCAAGTTTAGTGTAACTCAATAAACAGGTCAACATAAGGCCATGACTTGTGTCTATAGAAGGTATAAAGGATTGCACTTCAAGGGTGATGGGGCTATGAGTCTGTCCATAGCGACTTAAATTATTTAACAAATGCAGCATGCATATAGAGATAAAAAGATCACCTTTCCGTTACCCCTGAAAAAACAGACATTATGAAAGGAAATAAAAAAAATAGACGAATGCAAACAAAAAGAAGCGCATCAAAAATCAGCAAAAAGATAAAAAATAAAAAAAAAGAGAAGGAAATTTAGACAAAACAAAGTACAACGAAATAAGACATACACTAATAAAACCATACAAAAACAATAACAAAAAACCGCCAACGAAATTCCTAAGGTCAAAGTAAAAGAAAATAGATGAAAGACAGTAAATCATTCCCTGACATCACGGTGGTATGTGGGGGCCTATCCTTTACACAGGACGTGATGTTATAAACATGTCACTGTGAGCAATCCGTAAACAATGTTGATTTGTGGGAAGGCTCTTTAAAAATTTAATTTCTTCATAGTTAGCACATATAAACATTTTACAAATGAAATATTACAGGACTACGCTATTCAGTACTGAACTATAGGATACTGTAGAAATATGTTTATAGCATATGTAAATAAACTGTATAAAACTTATATCACTAGCTATATTACAATGGACATACAGATTGAAATACGGTTGAAGTAATAAATTCACTGTAAATATTGTAGGAATAATTCTCTAAACAGATATAAGTTTATATATTTAAATAATCTATTCAAGCAAATTCCTTACAAAATCATCTACAAATCTAAAAAGTTTAACAAACTGTTTTCAGTGAGCTTTCACATAGTTTGAATACATACTATATTTACACAATTGTTCAAATGACCAAATGTTTTCAAATATCAATACATTACAACTGTAATAAAGGGAGGTAATTCGATGCAGAAAGCAACTTTCCCTAAGCAGGATACATAGAGGATACATTTTATTCAGATATAACCAGAAGGTCAAAGACCCATGTAACAAACATTACATAGTAAACACATAAGCATGTTTATATAATACATAGATATCTAAATAATAAACTGTTAACAATAAACATCAAACTTTGACAGTATACATTTATATAAAGCTATGAACAAAACGAGCGACATGTCACTCATCTACGTAGAGAAGTAGGTTTCTAACTTGAAATGCCTTGAAAATATAAGTACTTAAGCTTTTTTCAGTATGATAGTATTTTCACAGCTTAATAATTCCATATATCTGGCGGACTTAAATTTACATATGTGAGAGAGAATGAATACAGAGCTAACCGCTAACATCAGCCACGCTCAAGAAAATTTTCAAATTTCAGAAATTGTTTACAGACTAACGAAAAACAAACTTGTATGTAACTATAGAAAACGTACTAAAGAATTTGATGAGACAGGTAAAGATTTTAATGCTCTAAACATATAACATCTGCTTCGTTGAGTTCATGCCATTATATATCTATATCTCTGTCAATAGAAACGTGTGCTTTCTAAAATTAATCAAATACACAGAATGTAGACATATCGACGTTTTATTGTCTAAATTATTCTTGTTTAGGATAAAATAATCTATAGTGCACCGACCCTTGACTCTCATCACAAATTACATAAGTGTTTAATTTCATGAACTTTTTCTATATTTATCTGATTTGTGCGACAAGAAACACTATACGTTTTAGTTTCTGAATAAAAAAAATACTTGATCTGTGGCGACATACATGTATACAAGCATAAACTTTCTTATGTCTTCTTTGTGGGGACGCGGGTATTGCTTTTTTATAAGTCTTTGTAACATCTTATTTTATTTAAATATACCGACGATTGCGAGTAAAAGTATTTTATCTGTTTATACATATATATCAAGTTTCAAGTTTCAAAGTTTTATTCAGGCAAAATCATATACATGATACATCAGACAGAACAGTTTCGCTCTCTAATGTCCTCGATCTGTGATACTGATGTTAGTTTCATCACGGTGTATGGTATGTTCAACGTGTTCAGACTGTTTATATGCTATGCTTTTACCATGGTGTATGTATTGGCCATATTTTGTTGTTCATATTTTGTCTCGACGGAAAAATGCAGTGATTATTCGATATTGCGAGAAATTAAACGAAATTAAACGGGACATATTCAATATACCGTAAACAAACATTTAAAGTTTTAGTTAGACTTATAGACGCACTTATATTTGATCTCCAATAAGCGTTGTGTATGCTATATTGATATCCAATAAGCGTTGTGTATGCTATATTGATATCCAATAAGCGTTGTGTATGCTATATTGATATCCAATAAGCATTGTATATGCTATATTAATATCCAATAAGCGTTGTGTATGCTATATTAATATCCAATAAGCGTTGTGTATGCTATATTGATATCCAAAACGCGTTGTGTATGCTATATTGATATCCAATAAGCGTTGTGTATGCTATATTGATATCCAATAAGCGTTGTGTATGCTATGTTAATACCAAATAAGTGTTTTGTATGCTATATTAATATCAAATACGTGTTGTGTATGCTATATTAATATCCAATACGCGTTGTGTATGCTATATTAATATCCAATAAGCGTTGTGTATGCTATATTAATATCCAATACGCGTTGTTTATGCTATATTGATATCCAATAAGCGTTGTGTATGCTATATTGATATCCAATACGCGTTGTATATGCTATATTAATATCCAATAAGCGTTATGTATGCTATATTGATATCCAATACGCGTTGTGTATTCTATATTAATATCCAATAAGCGTTGTGTATGCTATATTAATATCCAATACGTGTTATGTATGCTATATTGATATCCAATACGCGTTGTGTATGCTATATTAATATCCAATAAGCGTTGTGTATGCTATATTGATATCCAATAAAGCGTTGTGTATGCTACATTGATATCTAATAAGCATTGTGTATGCTATATTGATATACAATAAGCGTTGTGTATGCTATATTGATATCCAATACGCGTTGTGTATGCTATATTGATATCCATCAAGGGATGTGTATGCTATATTAATATCCACTAAGGGATGTGCATGCTATATTGATATCTAATAAGCATTGTGTATGCTATATTGATATACAATAAGCGTTGTGTATGCTATATTGATATCCAATACGCGTTGTGTATGCTATATTGATATCCATCAAGGGATGTGTATGTTATATCATATTTTCGGTGACTTGCCTCTTGTTTTTTTATCTGTTCAAAGTGCTTTGTATAACACTGTTATAATTTGTAGAGCGTGTTATATGCGAAACAATATGTAAAAATCTAATCATTGTAAGTACTAGAAATCTAGCAATAACTTTTGTGTTCATCTTTCTAGCACAAACCTTAAGTACACGAGGCACTAACTTTTTACAACCGTCTCCTGCCGCCCGGATAGCCGCCGGTCTGTGTCCACAAGGGAAGTATGGTGACGAGTGTCAGTATCTGTGTCACTGTCCTTTGGGTACCGAGTGTGATCCTGTCACTGGAGAATGTCCCCAGGGATGTGCTCCAGGGTGGTCTGGAGAGCCATACTGTCAATCAGGTAATACTTTTACGAATTTATATTAATTTGAAATGTATATATATGTATATACATAGTCATACTGTTGAATAAGTTTTAGAGGGATATATAATTCCTTTTTAACCGTGACGTTGTGTTAATGGCCTCGAAAGGACCAAGGCGATCGGTTTAAATTCAGTTGCTCACATAGTTATCTTTTTTAGATAATAAACGACCTTATGTCTCAAATGGACAAGGATCCAGACCTGCCGTCATTAAACGATAGAGTCAAAATGATTGAGTTCAAATGTTAAGTAATTTATCACTTAACCACTCCGGCGTGTGATTAAAGCAGATGCTATATGTTGTGTTCAGTTTATTTTTACGATAACTGTCACCATTTCGATGATGCGAATGAGTAGTCTAGGTTATGCAAACAGTGTTGATTTCAAACGTATAAATCATTTTACATACCTTCCAAGGTCTTCACTTTCATCATTTATTTTGACAGAATGACTTTTTAAAGTCAGAAACCATTTTAGGTTTATTTTATTTTTTACAAAGTCCAGGTGCCGGTGTCCCGGACCAGCCCCCATCTTACGAGCGTATATCCGTAACAGAAAGATGCTAACACATTAGAAAAATCCAGCACTGTGTGGGATTCGAACTCTCGAACCTTGGCTTACAAACCCAGAGCTCTAGACCACTGATCCAAATAATCGATTCCTTGACACAGTTCTCAGAGATTCTATTTAAACTTATCGAGGTTGTATGCACTCAGCCGTAACAGAGAGCACCACAATTCGTTTAGACAATACCTGTAAAATTGGGCATATGCATGGGTAAAACTGCATCCAAAAAGGCTTATTCAAAGACAATGAGCGGTTTGTTAACTACTTGTATTATGATTTGTAATGTTACAAGTAAACCATTCCCTACATGAATGTGTTTGCAGAGGAAATATGACTACACATTTAGTTATGTTCCCGGTTGTTTTGTGATCAAAGTAGATTTATCATTGTAGTAAATGGAACACGGTAAAAATTAACTCGAAAGTTGTTATTAACTTAAAGCTGTGAGTCAGAAACGTAATCTTGCCCCTTTATCACAAACTGTATATTTCGGCTGAGTTTGAGATTGAAAATGTTTCTGTATCTTCTTAGAATTTGTTATTGAATATTTACCTAAAAAACAATACATAATTCTTCTTTGCAACTAAAATATGAAAACAAAATGTCATCTAAAAGTTAACTTTAAGATATCCAATCCAGGTTCCGTGTTGACCAAGCATTTTTCGGTCTCAGCTGAGTTTGAGAATGAAACTTCATTGTGATATATCTGAATTAGATGATATAACATAAACTTGAGTTCGCAAATAGCATTTTTATTATTTTTATTTTCGGTCTCAGTAAGAGTTCTATCTTGTCCTGTTATTATTTGAAAAAATGTTGCAGAAAACATTTTCAATCTCAAACTCAGCTGAGACTGAAAAAAACTGCTTTGTGAACACGGGGCCAGATTATTGTAATTAGTTATCAATAAAATAACGACTCTAAGGAGGGGATAAAAGTCTACGATATTTTAAATTCAGACTTATATGTATGGTCTAAAACCAAATTTTTAATACGTGTATTTCAGAAAACATTGCCTTGATGAAGGATACCTTTCAGCACGGAACGTACCTGGGATGGAACTCATCACGTGCAGTGGACGGAAATGCCGACCAAGACGGTACCTACGGCTCGTGCGCCTGGGCACACAATGATAATGACGTCTTCAAAACGTGGTGGAATGTCGACCTAGGGGCGGCACGTTTTATACAGTCTATCGAAATATATTTCAGAACTGACGGTTAGTATTTTAAGATATAAGGAAAAAAACATGAAAAGGAATACACTTTTATAGATATAAGGAAATAAAGATAAAAAGGAATACAATTTTATAGATATAAGGAAACAAAGATAAAAAGGAATACAATTTTATAGATATAAGGAAACAAAGTTAAAAAGGTATACAATTTTATAGATATAAGGAAACAAAGATCAAAAGGTATACAATTTTATAGATATTCAGTCGAAACTTGATATACTCGCCCTCTGAGCTATAGTGTTGGTTTGTAGAATTTTCGTGGAAGCTATCCGGTCCGCAAGCGGAGGGTAATTGGTTCTACATAGAAACACACGCTTTATGACCTAGGCTATGTCGGTATCACTTAAAAAAATACACACTCACACTAAACACGCCAAACTACAACTGTCCCTTTGTTTACCACCGTATCATTTCCTGTTTTAAATTGGTTTGTATATAATGCATATTTACTCGTGTTTGTATATTCATTCGAAGAGACTCGTGAACAAAATATATAACTTTTTTTTAAAGCATCAAGTAAACATTCTCCGCTTTTATGAAATAAGTAGACATGCGTTGGTGTTGTCATAATTTATGACATTGTATTCTTGTAATTGTTGTTTTACAACTAACTGTATGCCAAATGTGTATGCTTTTAAGCCTAATGGATGTTAATTGCAATAAACTGTTTATCTTTTAAACTTTAGACGCCATGTCTCAGTCCCGGCGAGCAGGCGTGAGATTGTACATTTCCGCCAGCCGAGAGGAGGCTAAAAATGAAGGCCTCTGTTACATGGACCAGATGAACGATCTCACTTTCCCGCCTGATCACCTCATTCTGCGTGATGGAAGTCTCGGCTGCACCCAGCGCACGGGACGGTACGTGATACTGTACGTGGACCGCCCGACACAGACACCAATAAGGAACTGTCCGACACATACATTGTACTCGTGTTGGGCAAATCTAGAACTATGCGAGGTTCAAGTCTACGGTATGTGTCAAAAACTTTTTAAAAAAATGTTTTCATTCGTATTTTTCAACTGGAATGAAGTAAAGATATTTAATTTATTAAGGCCGGTGTTGAGGCAAGACGGGCCTGAAATTCATTTTAGAATTACTTTTTTCTTAAAACCGGATGAATTCGAGACCCAAAAGATCATAAAACTAAGAAGTTTCTCATATGACAGTTTCCACTGATGCCGTTTTCATTTTCTTCATTTTGTTTTTTCACAATTGTCAAAAATGTCGATTTAACCTTGTTAAATTTATCACTACTATAAGTCGATATATTAAGACAAACTCAAAACATAATAAACTTAGCTTCGGATCACAGGCGAGAGTTTGATTCTTTGTAACTATTGAGATATATGAACTCTGAAGGAAAAAAAAAGATATACGATTGAATTCAAATTTTTGAAGTTTGTTAAACGCCGTTTATCGAGTTATATTTATTTTCATGATTGCACTCTGTGCTTTGCATAGTGTTAAATGTAACTCATTGGAAACAAGGGAATTGACGTTTATAAGTGACATTTACCCTGATGTAGTAATATATGCCTTTATTGTAGATTCGTTATTAATCGCGTGTTTTTTCCCTATGTTTCAGCGTGTACAAACGGGACTTACGGGGATCTCTGTAGAAGCAGATGTCACTGTCAACATAACGAGGCATGTGACGGTATCACCGGGGACTGTCCGTACGCATGCGCGCCTGGTTGGGAGGGAACCAAATGTGATAAAAGTGAAGCTCATTTAATTACCAGCGGTGTCTTTTTTAAATCTGATTTGAAGAGTTGTTTCTCCTATGACTTGCACCGTAATAATAACAAGTATATAAAAAAGAAAAATGATACTGAAAATAACAACATATTTATCGAGTAATACAGAAGTTCTTCTTAGAACTTATATCATTTAGCCTGTGACGAGAGAGAGAGAGAGAGAGAGTTTAGAAGCAAATTTCAGTATGAAAACTGCCTAACCATAGTGTTGCAAATAATTTTAATGACGAATACTTGACTGGTTGATGGTGTTTCGGCCTCTTGGCTGTTGATTAGTTTGCAATTTTAGGTAATGTTTCAATACCCTTTTTCATTCTGTTGTTAAAGATAACCAGTAAACATTAATGACGGATACGCATTCAATGGATTAAATATGTCCCGGTAAAGCTACTCTGTCTATCACATCTCCGTCAAACCAACTGTTTCTCCCCTTTTCATCTTGTTTTTTTTTGTCATAAGTTTCTGTTACATACCAATTCAGATGTTCAAGTAACATTTAGCGGGCATGATTTATTGTTTCTAACGTAACTATAGCAGCTTTATCGGTACAATTCATCAGTGTATTGTATACAATGCGCGCGCTCTCTCTCACTTCCGTTTTCTCTCTCTCACTGTCTGTCTGTCTCTATCTGTCTGTCCCTGTCTCTCTCATTCTCTCGCTCTCGAACTCTCTCAGTCTCTCGAACGACCCTGGCTTAAGCATGATACCAGGACAATGTAATACTTAGTAAAAAACGTCCAGGTACCAACCGCCACTCTAAGGCAAGTGTATGTTCCTATAAAAACTGTTGATATGGGGTGGGATTTGCAGTATTATTTGATTTTCACGTTGTTTGTCCTAACTTTCAGAATGTCTCCCGGGTAGATATGATGTGAACTGTGAACAGACGTGTGGCCATTGTCTCAAGCCTAAGTCGTCATGTGACCGTGTTACAGGGATCTGTGAGGCATGTGAACCTGGCTGGGTAGGAGAGAGATGTGACCAGGGTAGGTCTCAAGTTTTCTTTTTTTCCATGAAACTTTCAAACTACGTTGAACAAATTCAACAAGTCGGCTTTTATATAAGTGTCAAGCCTTTTAGATTATAAATCATTCGCAAAACTTAAAAACGCAGTATCAGAGTCCAGATTGGACATTTTGACTTTAGGAGTTGGACGCGCCTCTGTTGTTTGAATTGCATACATTTTTCGTCTTTTCTAGATTTTAGGCTGTTTGATATCGTCTTAGAGCCCAGATTTAATTAATATAAACGGCCATTAGACAATTGAATAAACTAAAGTGTTTACTTTGTAACTCCTACAGTGTCGCCTATTTTCTAATGGTTTGATGAAAACAGTATTGAAAATGAACATGTCTGTCACATTAAACTATAGATTTTAGTTAGATACCCACCATGTTGTCATAAGAAGAGAGTTTGAATTGATCGCGACGTCCAGCTCATTACAGATGGAGGAAGATCTCGGGGTACACAATGTGAGGCACAGAGCATACCTGGCGGGTAGAACATACCGTATACCGCAAGCCAGTATGAAGACTTTTCACTTAAAAATTGCGAAGTGCCGAGGCCCCGTATTCAAAAAGTATTTTTCAGTTTCAGCTAAGTTTGAGATTGAAACTGTTTTCTGTAACGATTTTGCAATTTTAACCTAAACAACCAGATAATTTCTTATTGCGACTGAAAAACAACTCAAAGTTCAACTTAAAACATCCAGTTCAGATATATATGACGATACACTTTCATTATCAAACTCAGCTGAGACTGAAACTTGCTTTGTGAACACAGGGCCTAACGGGGATTCAAACTCACAATGGACATGTTGAAAGTTAAATTAAAAATAATATTTAGACATTATGGTAAAGTTATGTTAGGCGTTAAATGTTTATGCCGGGCAGACTGACAGACAAACAAATCGAGGTGTATCGGAAAGTACAACACAAATAAAGCATTTCTATTCGTGCATCAACTGCTGACATTTTTTTAATTTCTAGCTTGTCCTACCGGTACCTATGGTATTGACTGTCA
>JAULCC010340004.1:1738-11772 GCA_032358795.1 Nuttallia obscurata | reverse complement strand
TTTCAAAATAATTTTACAGAAATGCTGCCAAGGTGATCCTTAATCAAATTCCTTCAAACCATGCTTCAAATGATGACCCTGTATGACTTCTTTTATTTGTATGTGCAAATTTCTGGTGAGCCATTACAGGACTATCATGGTCCTCTTGTTTCATTTTGGTTTTTCTTAAATCATGTTGCAGTCATATGGCTTATCTTTGACATTGCAGCTTTAAAAAGCTTTTGAAAAATGATAGTTTCTGCTTTCACAATTTCCACAGCTTCTTGATATGATATATTCACTTCTACATTATAAATAAATTAGTAAGATCATATTCACTTGTTAATCGCTTGTTCAATTCTGTTTTAGTGTTATGTTACTTATACTTGATCATTCATCAAGGAGAAGACTGTTACTAGTGTTATTGTAAAGTTTGAATTTCACCTTTATGCAATTGCATTTTAGAAATAACATTTTAAAAGATATTTAAATTGATTGAATTGAGACTGCAGGGAAATTTGTTGATATAAAACTAATGCTATGTAAAATATTGCAACTTGTATGGTTTGGTCTTGTTAGTCACACAGACTCAGGGCTCCAGATAAGGCGAGTATTTTGAGAAATTTGGTTATTGTTTTCCATGTTTCTCAACCAAACCTTATCTTGTGGGTACTCTTAAGAATCGCTTCTATGAGGTGATTCTTAAGAGTACCCACAAGATAAGGTTTGGTGGAGAAACATGGAAAACAGACTTGATGATATTCTGTGATACGCATCCTATCTGGAGCTCTGAGACTATTTGCTGTCATGCATATAATTTCTCATATTTCCCATGATCTTGAGTTGCAGACAAGATGACCTTGTGGCATACCCACAATACACTACTGGGCTATCACTAATGTGTATACCCTGGGCCATTTGACAGGGAAAATCTTGTAACCCTAAATGATTAATGACTTGGTTTTATTGGTTCTGCAAGGAAACAGCTGTTGACATCTAGCCATTGAAAATTTTGTTTTAGGTTTTAGTTACATGACATGATTATGGCTTTCACGTGTGATTTAACAGAAGTACCGGTATGTGCTTTTCTATATATATCGGTAGTAAAACCGCAATATGACGTCATGGTTATGATTTAAATATTTAATTGTGCCATGCATTGACTTGCAATCTCTCAGGTCATCACAGCTGTGGATTCCAATCCCAGTCTTGGCACTTTGGATTTTTCAAGTGAGGAAGCCTTCCAGCTGGCTTGTGGTAGGACATTGGTTCTACTGGGGTGTGCCTGAAATAGTGTACAGGGCTCCAACGGGAATTTCCTCCACCTGTAATGAGCTGGACATCGCGATATGACTGAAATACTGATAAAGTGACATTAAATTCGGAACAAACAAACAAGGCAAATTGACATGCATTTTCATTCTCCATTTGTCATTAAAATATTTAGGGTAACCAGATTTTGTCAGTCAGTTGCCCCACATTACTAATGAAGTGTAATCAAAGAAAGCACTATGGTTGCAAACAATGACAAGATGAGTGATTTTGCAGTGTATCATTTATTGAGCATTATTAAATAAAGATTACTTTGGACACAAATAAACTAACTAACTGTTATGTAAATTTATTTAAGCATGTTTTTTTCCCCTATACAATTTCAAACCTTCTACTTTGTTAAACTGCATGGTTCTGAATTCATAGTGACTGTTGTTTTTCTTTTTTCCCTGTTTATTTGTATTCTAAAAACTTTTTGAAGTCAAGGACAAGAGTACAAATACCTTCTATGTGTTGTGGTTAGGTTTTTTTTGCTTCATGTCACTTGATGTACATGCCATGCCATTTCATTTATGTTTTGTCATTCTTTCCTCCTGTGCAGTATTCTGAATATATATGGGTGTGTATTTAAATTAATGAGGGCAATTCCTTTATGTTCTATCTATGTTTCATTATTAGAATACTGAAGCAGAAAAGAGGTAGTATTCAAACAAAACCTGATTAGATTGATCTATCAAAAGAATAGAATTTGCTAATTCATTACCCCATAAATCTAACTGAAGTAAGTTTCAGTGTGATAATTTCTAAATTTCAAAAATTCATAGGACAGTCTTAGAAGAGGGGTTAAATGGTTTGGAATTTTTACAACTCAAATTTCTCAAGTGGCTATGAAGTTTCTACTCATACTGGTACCTCTTATTTTTTATTGCAATGTAAATGAGGTGTGTGTTGAGTAAGTTTGTAGCTGTCATGGCACTAATGAACTTTTACCTATGTTACAGCACCATGAAACTCCAGACTTACTTTATCACTCACTCACTCACTTGTTAATTATATATTTGACAAAACTTTTTTTTCTCTTTTCATTTCAGTTTGCTGGCGTTGTTTTGGCATTGCGGTACAGAAACCAGAAAGACCCCATGGCAAATCCAAATGCATTCTTGTAACATACGCTTTCTACTCTCTTTGTACATAGATAGTTATACTCAAAACCCGCTTTTCAGCGTTGGAAATCCATACAGAAGGAAGCAGGTGGGGTGTTTGATTCAACTCATGGAAACTATACATTCCTGTCTTATATGCCATCTCATCACTGGACAAAGAAAAATGGCACACACAAATTCCGATTGTCTGTACCGTTATGACAAACACCATATTCAGCAGTATGAAATATCACTTTTATAGAAAGCTTGAACTTTTTAAATAAGCTTTTATTCACATGAAAACATGTTAAAACAAAATTCGTGGAATTTTAAATTTGCCAAGCATAGTTAGCTTTGATTATGATTCAGATGACACACACTGTTTTTTCTTTGTGCATTTTGAGTAAAATGATTTTGTAGCTGTTACATTTTGATAGCACTGAAATAACTAGACTAATTCGTTACTTAGATGATATGGTAACTGTTATTTAAACATGAGATCCTGACTATACACACTGTAGGTATTAGAAATGAAATTTTTAATTCTGAAACAGGAGAAATATAAATAAATATAACTTGGAAAACATACTGATAGCCTTTTCTTCATTCAGTGTGCAAAAAATTGTTTGATACATTATAGGCAAGTGAATTTTAGCAGTCAAGGAAATAACAAAAGCAGTATCACAGAATTATGTGCTTATCTTTGAATGGTTCAGTATTGATCCATTGTTTTTGGGTGTTTTTCTGCTTTTGCTACAGAGAACCATATTCACGGCTTACACTACACACAGGGTATTTTATTTCTTATGTCAGGGTGATCTGTATGGATGTCCATCTATTGATTAGAGCCAAATCTGTATAAATATGTAAAATTACAAAAACTGTTGTTACTTATTATAGTGCAATTGTAAATGTAAATTAAATGTTATTTTGCAATTGCATATATATATAGATATATATATATATATACACATGTGTGTTACTGAAATGTTATATTACAAGTTTAAATGAAATACTTGGTTGACAGTTGTAAATGTAAGTATAGGACTATACCACACTGAACCAAATTTCTGATAAGTTTTTTTTCACTCTAAATTCACTAAATGTAGATCATAAACATGATATGTTGGATCAAACAAGTGTCTGATCACTGATGTCTGTAAAACTTTAGTTAACTAACCTGTTTTCCTGATTCCAGTCAAATGTAAAAAACATAAAACACAAAGTGGGTTGTTTGAAATTTTGTATATGATCAGTTTAGACCAGGCTCTGTGTTTATAAAACATTTTTCATGCTCAGCTTGGGTTCATGGCTTCATGCTCAAATTTTAAATGCTTCAAACATCAAATTCTTCCATAAATTTGATTCAAGTGTATATTCAACTCTTATTCACTGGGTATATACATGTTTGTATTCGGTTGAAAATGTTTTTTTCTAAAATATCTAAACTAAAATAGCAATCTAATTTCCATGCTCAAAGTTAGTTGAGCATGAAAAAAGTTTTATAATCACGGGGCCAGATCTGTAAAATTGTATTTTGTTTATTTGCATGACATGTTAAAATACCAGTTTATGTTTGGTTTTGTGTTTATTTATTTGAGTATCTGTTTAGATGGGTCAAGTGACATATTGCGGTATCATGGAGTGCTGGACAATGTTTCAAAAATAATTTATGACATATTTGTAGTGTTAGACTTCTAGTTTAGTTTGTACATTTTTTCATAAACATATGAAATATTTAAAAATGTATTTCATCACAAATGACATAGACATCACATGTTAGGTTATATAGTAATGGTCAGTAATATTTCTCAGCAGTAGAAACAGTGCCAGTTTATTGAATGGCACTGGGTTAGTGCAACAAGTTAATGTACAACTACCAGAAACCCTGCTGATAGAATTAACCCTAGTCTTCACTGAAATCATACTTTAAAGAAAAATACAAACCTAGAAATAAGTAGATCTTATATCAATGATATTTTGAAATCAATTACAGTACTGAAAGAACTTTGCCAAACAGACTTCAAATGAGAAAGATATTACAATTTAAAGTTTAACAGAATGGATAATGGAGGTGGCAATTTTAGATTTTATGACATCACTCCCAAACTCTTATAGTAAAAAGTAAAGAAATAATGTTACTTAAGATTTTTTTATTTCTTTATGTTTAAATACTAGTTATGATATTAGTTGACAAACATAGTTATAAAAGGTTTGTGGTAAAATTTATATATTGCCAATTATTAGACGTTTTAGTACCGATTCCTAGACTAACAATAGTGCATCTGCAGAATGTATGCAACTCAGTTCTCACTTTGTCAAAGTTTTAAAATGCTTGCACTGGTAGCTTCTTTAAGTGAGAATTTCAAATTCCTTTTAAATTTTAGGTTGTCCCTTTTCTTAAGAGATAGTATTTTTTTAACAGGATATAATCAAATGACTTTATCAGTATTGCATAATGAACACTGTTCTTGTTGTTACACAAGACATTATAAATCATACACTGGCATACTCCAAAACCAAGGTGTGATGTGTGAGACTATCAAAGGAATGATTGAAATGGTATCAGTCTTGCAGTTTTTAATGTAGAAGTGGGAGGGGAGGGGGGAAGACACGCATTTATCCATCACTGTCTATGTAAAAAAAAAAAATCCCCTTCCCTACAAAATATGGGGGGAATATTTATTACAGTGTGATTAATACGATTCCCCCTGCTAGGATAGGTACTGATTGTGTGGAATGTGATACTGAAGGGTGTCAGAACGTCAGACTTGTCATCATACACAGGCCTACAGCCTTGATTGCTACAGCGTACCACCTAGGTAATGTAAAAAACAAGACATGCAAATGAGGCACTTCAGTAAAACTGTTAACCTGTACTGCGGCTCAAAGTAAATTTTTTAAGAAAACAATCTCAGGTTGTAATAATGCTATAGGGGACAAACTCATACATTCACATTTCAATGCATATATTATATATAAGTTCGCATTTTTCTTAAGTATTCTGTGAATGAAAACTGTTGTACATGTATTTATATAGCATATTGTATGACTGTGTACTACATGTGGTAAACCATTGAAATTGTTTATTTCTTGTCACTATTAATTTTCAAGCTTTACTCTTTTCGTGACATTTTCTCTATACCCACACTGTTGGTTAGAGATTGGCAGAATTTGGCTGCATATTTGCATACCAGTCTTATTAAAATCTGATTCAATATAATTCCTCATATTTTACCTATTGTATCTGATGACTCCCTTTAACATGTTCCTTCAAATAAACCTTCCCTTTAGCCATTGAAGTCATTGACTACACATTTCTTACTGCAAGACAGGGACATTTTTTACATATAGATGTATTTATCCCATTTTAACAGCAGAAGCAAAGCTCCAGTTGTATCTGGCAATTTCATTGGCTAAAAAAAAAATTAGAACTTGCTAAAAAATATTTCCAGTGTCCTCTGTGGAATTGAAGTGACCTTGTATGTAATGTATTTAGATATAAGCCTAGATGAGGATATATATATAGTAAAGAAATTAAGTATTGGATCTGATATTACTGAGATTGGGTGCAGCCAAATGTAGTGTAAATTAAGAACAGACTACGCAGGAGTTAACGAGAGAATGACTGACAGAGAGTACATGTGTGGAGTGTCCCTGGTGTTTAAGACGTGTCCATTCCAGTTATGTGCTGATAATTAAGTCTTACTATCATAGTACCTTTATTGAACTTGTAAGCCTGTACAGTGATTGACATTAATAAACATATTTTTTCTGTAAAATTCAGCAATACTTTATGTATAAACAGCTTGTAGTTTATTGTACAGATACTGTAGATGTAGGTTTGATTGAGGTTGTAAAAGATATATGAATGGGACAGTTTTTGCGTCCAATTCATAAAGTGTATTGATGGAAGTGTACTCTGAATATAATCCTAAATATTGTTAACTTTTAAAGTAAAGCACTATCTTGCACATTGAAGTTCTATGGTATGTTGAAGAGATTTTAGAAGGTTGTAACAGTTAGAGGTCTATTTCTATATGCAGATACTGTCTGATTCTAGAGCAGTTACAGTAATTGACAAGGATTGTAAATCTGCCTACAGTATCATAAGTCATAAGAGATGAAGTGTTAGATATTGATGGAGTTTCTGGCACTCGACTTTTCCTGTAGTTATTATATTAATTTTATTTTTTTTTAAATTTTACCTTCATGTCTACATGAAGATAAAGTGTAGATCAAGAAAATTTGTACCTGCCATGAGGCCATATAACATTTGAATGTTTAAAATATAGTCAAACCATATTAATGGCCTACTGAAATGTTGCCAGAGGCTTTTTCTTATCGTAAATGATTGAAGGTTGTACAGATCAAGAGTTCATATATAAATGCACATTTTTTGCCAATACTTTTATCAGATAATAATATTTACAGTTTATAATGTTATTGATGTTGTACCACTTATGTATGTCATGTATTAGCAGTAGTATTATGTGTGAATCCATGTTATTGGTGATGGTTTGGAATAATGTAGTTAAATGATTTTATGCCTGCGCAATATCTATGTCAGTGTTGTGTATTAATCTTGTTACAGCGTCTCAGGCATCCAAAAGTTGATAAATATGCTGAGAAATCAGATTTTAAATTGCATTTAAAGGATAAGCATATTTGTGCTTCTCTTATAGAACTTTTTTTTTTAAGATCAGCTCTTTCCCAGAAACTGTAAATGAAATCTACAAATAATGATAAAAAGGAAAACATACCCCCCAAGATCCATAACTCTGCCATGTATTTAATGAACAGTTCTTTCTAAATCTAATCTTTCTAAATTTTTTCCCAATTTGCTTGATGTATTTACTGTTTCTAATAAGCCGTTCGTGATACTCAGAATTTTTTTTTTTTTTTTGGTGCAGGTCATTGCTTAAAACAGTTGTTATTGATTTTTACCAATTTAAGCCTATTATCTTACAAATCTTGTGTAGAAGTAATTATGTAGAAAATGATGGTTAAAAAAGTATCCAATCACGACTTCTGTCAATAAGCAACCGATATATATATTTTTTTTATTTTGTTGAATCTCTTATTTTTGGTCTTTTAGGTGGATTTGATTTTACCATACAAATATTATTTGTCTTGTCTTTGATATAACATTTGGCTTATATAACCAGATTCAGCATTTTTGAGGTGTTTTTACAGGTGTTCAACAAGCTGTATAAGTGTAATGCTCTTAAGCTGTTTTTTTTCCTATAAGTATATTGGTTTATGATAAGTATTTTTAACATATAAAAAGATTGAAATAAACACAGTACAATGGTATGTTAAAAGTCAATACAAGTTTATTGCAGCAATACCAATCTCAGTCTATTTCTTGATTCTGCTGATGTTATAGCGTTTATTGTAATCTTAACCTTCAGAATGCATTGTATTTTATTTGGCTTTTATATATCAAAGTGTACAAAATGGCTTTTGAAAATGTTTAAAATGCATTTTTTGTAACTGATTGAAAGATTGCAATAGGCTGGGATAAAAACAGTATATTCTGCAGTATTGTAAGTTAATAGATAAAACTAGTCAAGGTGCTTTCCTGTGAAGCATTTAAATGCCTTTATTTATTGCTTTGTTTATTTTAAGTATTTGTTTAAAAGTTGTATCTTGTTTAAGGGTTTGTTGAGATTTGTTTTGTTTATGAGCTTCACTTATTTACATGTATGATATTGATTATAGGGTTAGTATAGTTTATCGATAATGTAAAGTGTTTCTTTATCTTACAAGTATTTGACCGCAAAGATTTGACATAGATATAATGATTTGTAGACATAGACCAATAATCCAGTCCTTTCTGTATGACAAAACTCTTTACCAAGTTACATTTTCAATTTAGTAATGTTAACCAGAATTCTGGCTTGTTTCAGCAGATAACACAAAAATGAAAAAAGATCTTGAAATCCATTTTCCATGACAAATGTGCTAGCAGCGAGTTACAGAAATATTGTTTCAAGAACCATAGAAACTTACATAATGACATTATTTTAGGTGTGTAGTAGCGGTATAACTTATAAATACTTCATGCTATAAAGTTTTTTGTACCATTTAGTTGTTCATTTGCTCGCCAATGTATATATCTGAGGAGAAACCATGCGTTTATAGCTTTATTTAATTTCAGTTCTTCAAAGGTCTTAAATGTTGCTACATGACAATTATTAGCTAGGAGTTTCCTTTAATCTGTAGAAGTGTTTTACAAATCCCTAAAAATGATGGCAAGTTAATGTGTATCTGGACAATTCAACCATAGGATATGCTGCTTTAAATTTTCTGTAAAAACAAAATAATGAATTTAGATCACTATGACAGATTTAACTTGACATCCTTACTGAAAGTTTCAACTCTTGAAATGATTAATAAGAAGACAATGATAAAATTTGTGTTAATAAAGAGAAGCAATGAATGGAAGCTCACTTTAAACATTTATAAAGTTATCTGTGTATGGCAATGTTTTACCTCTTTGCATTTTCTGCTAGGTTATTCTCCAAAATATTTGATTTCATTTTGCCTGAATTTTTTTTGCCAAGTATTTATTCAATATAGTGAGAAATGATTTATTCTGCTGTTTAAAAGTATTGCCCAAACTCTAAACCTTTTGAATGCTGAATACATGTGGTCTGTGCTATGCAGTCAATGTAGACCCAAATCACATGGCTACTTGCTAGAATCTGTGATATGGGTCTGCACTGTCTGCCAACGGAAAAATCACATCAGATGATCATGAAAATTCCGTAAAGATTTCCTCATGACTGATCAAATACACAGCCAGTTACATTAACTCAGCTTTTCAAAGGTTAGGTAGATTACAGCTACAATATTTTCAATACTTGTTATTACTTGTTGGCAAGTGCAATGTGCAAGGTATATATGTGGGATCATTCCAAATAAATTTTTTGTTAATAAAGAGCCAGTGGTTGTTATTATTTGCTGATGTATCACACTTGTCATTCTCAAAGAATACATTTGTTAAAATACAACTAAAGACCAAGACATTGGATACATTAGGTTAATTGGTGAATCATTTCCAAAGTGCATAAGCATTAGTCATCACACTCGACTACTTTACAGCCAGTTTTGTGTATTGGAATTTGTTACACTTCAGAATATGTACCCTGTTAGTGTAATCCTTTTATAAACATTTTACAGGCATTACAGCCTGTGGCATCTTGTTTTACTTTTCTTCTCCGAAACAATTAATTTGCTCCAGTTTAGACATTTTGTGCTCAATTTCAATAATATATAAAGATAATTAAATTGGTGGGTTTCATATTTTATGTAGTAATTTCAGTTTAGCAGGTACAGGACCATCAGTCTTTTAAAAATGCAAAATTTCCAGTTCTCCTAACTTGAATGTAGATTTCTGTTAATTTAGAAGTGTTTCCATACTCCAGAATTTCAGGTTTCCTTTCATGGAATAGGCAAAAATTTTGTGTGCTGTATTTGAAAGTCAATGAAAAACCCAATTAAGTGAAAAACTGTTTTTGCCAACGAAGATTCTGAAATACCTCAACCAGAGGAAATATATTTTCTTCGAGCAACAACTGTCATATGCTTGATACTTTCATTTCTTTGGTCAAATTTTATCTAGATACAAATAAA
>JAULCC010339782.1:0-11773 GCA_032358795.1 Nuttallia obscurata | reverse complement strand
GGCTTTTAACAGATGTCGCAGATTGCAGCAACAGCACATTGGCCAAAACCTTCACAGGTACCCATTTATGAAACCTCGGTGGAGTGAGGCACATGTGGCATTAATGTTCTGCCAAGAAAAATCCGACGGTCCTAGCGGGATTTGAACCCAGGGCCTTTCGATCCAGATGCCTGTGTCCTAGTACTGTTCATACAGATAAATACTTCCAACGAAACTTAATATCAGATCAATAAATCTCAAAATAAAATATACTAGTTTAGAAATACATTGCCTGAACATTTCGGAATCGATATCAATACTTTTGTGATTTTTTACGGAATTTCATAGGCATGTGTCACGTAACCACCGACTCAGATAATGTTTTTCAGACTTTATATATATTTATTAAAATTATGAGTACTCTAACAATGCAGAAAACAGTGTTTTTGAACGTTATAAAATGTTGCAAACTTTGTTTTACTACACACTTCCCATGTACTATATCACAATATCTGTAAGCAATACAATTTAACTTTTGTTATGGCAGACATTACACATTTCTGTATACTACTGCTATGATATGACAGCGCTCAAGTACGAGCTCCGCAGGTGGTTTCATTGAGCACACAGACATTCTCAGGCAAGCCGTTTCCTCATGTTTTGAATGGCGGGTTATTTAGTTCATCTTAGAAAAAAAATTGAAAGAAAATATGGAGGACTATTTATGCTAATCTGTTAACTATTTTTCCCTATCACTTGTTTAAACGTTGCGAAAAGTTTCGTTCTGGCTACTAGTATACATCTCTTCAAACAAAAGTTAAGCCCGTTGTGAAACCAGGTTACTCGTAAATGAATGCAGAATTGCAATTAAACTATACATGCTGTGGTTTATTCTTGAACTATATTACATTTAACTGAACGTTTTTCTTTGGACATATGCTGTCAATAAACATACAACTGTCAGAAACCTCGGAGTCAATTTGTCTAACTACTAAAACTGCAGCCAGAATAAAATCCTTAAGGACTCCTTTAACGTCTAAACGTTTGTTTTTAACGAATTGAACGTAAAATATTATGTTCTTACGCATACGATGCTAATATGCTGAAATGGGAATTCTTTTTTCTGATCTCATATTAGAAAAGATAGATATATTTTGCATAACCTTTTTACACTGGAAGTAAACATGTAATAGACGACTTTGCAAAATGAATGATTTATGTGTCCCTTTCACATTAACTCAGTTGGATCCGAATTTGCAAATGTCTTTAATGTATATATATATAATACATTTACATTTATTAAACGAATGAAATTGTTTTGAAATAAAGCCATACGTTTATCTCCGTATTAAGGCATGTATCACTTGCTCTGGGAATAAGGAAGATAACTCGTTATGACAAAAACCGTCTAGAAATCAAACTAAGGTCAGCATCCGTACGCTTGAATTAGTCGGATATTATTCATCGTCGCAGTCATGTGACTCTTAAAGTCAATCATATTTCTTAAACGAATCTAGATCTTTGTTGTTACAACCCCGGCGATAGAGCAGACTCATTAGACATTCATGATATTGACTGCAACTTGTTTGATAGACAGCTGTGGTAGAAGAATGGCATACACAAATAAATCAAAATGATACAGAGACAGCCACACAGGCAAACAGGCAAGAAAAGAGTACGTGGTTGTTTAAACTGGCAACTCTTTTTAGCTCTTTTGATATTAATGTCTTTTTACAGTGTAAAGTGTTTCGAACATAGCTGGAAAAGTTAAATCCAAACTGAACCTTTTCTTACAATGATCATCTAGTACATAGCTATGTGTAGATCCATAACTAATCAAATATGTTTTGTCTGAGTTATTGATTGATACAGACATCAGCCAACTGAGATAATGTCATTATGAGAAATAGTCTACGCATGTTGAGATAAAAGAAAAACATAAAAGAAATCTAATCAATGAGTAAACGTGCTTTATACTTGCTTTAGGTTTGCATATTACACGTGATATCGAGCTGAACATAGTCAAGAAAATAAGCAAATTCGTATATGCATTTGAGATCATCCGGCGGCGATTGTACCGATGGACAATGTCACAAAGATATAACTTTTACAAGCATACATGTGAACATTGAAATAACCTGGAGATATCAAAGTTGGCATAATACAAATCATAAAGATAATTAAACGTACAAAAACGTATATACTGAGATTATAACCATTAATTTAGATTCACATTTTCATTTCAATGTCAACCTTCAGCAGAATGTAATTAATTAACATAATTCCAACATAGTTCTATAAACAAAAATCAAATGCACCAACAATTGTTATGAAGCAGCGAATCACGGTTGGCACGCGGACCGATATGTATGCGAATTTACGTAAAATGATCGTCATCAAATGACATCATTTCCGTCGAATTTCTGTCGTTATTAACAATGCACAAGAATCAAGCCCAGCGATATATTGAATATAAAAACTAATGTTTTGTTCATAGACGACATAGTTCATTCAGAGCTGTGAATTATCGTAAATTTAATCACAGTTAGTCTTTGAGACAACTACAATATTTAGTTATATAGAATATCTACCTGCTTGTCTATTTTGTTTCTATTAATCATAACATATTAGATATTCATAATAAACATTATGACAATCATATGACATAAAACTTGTAGCGTAACAAAACTTTACGAATATCGCCACGTTGATAAGAGCATGTTTTCTTATATTTGACATATCTTGTTTATTACATTAGGTATCCAGCTAATAACGTGTTATTTTGCTTACCAAAAGAGTTTCAACTGATTGCTAATCAATAACATGGTCAGTAGATGAGTGGAAATTGGTATAAAGAGTGCCACTACACAATTTAGAATCCATATTGCCGTAATGTAGCAATAATTGAGATAACCCAATGAGTTTAAAATTATGAAAATCAATTTCTAGAATATCCTTGTGTTAAATAATTAATCAAATATGATGAAATGCTACACTGATCCTTTAAAACGTGGTTTATTGAATTAATTTTCCTGCGAACTTAATTTCCTCGTCAAAATTGAAAATAGAGGAATTTAATGTTCAAACGGTAATAAACGTAACACATAATTACATTTTCTTTTTTGGGAACAGTTCTTTCGTGGAAAAAAGGACATGAATAAAAGCTTTATTGGTTTTCCCGCCTGCTGAAGAAAAGTCCACTGAAAAATATAGTTCGTTTGTTCATGTTTATAGGCCCCGTGATGTAGAAAACCAACATAGAATGTTGAAGAACCCACACGGTTTTACTTGTCATAACAGTGGAATACCAAGATTCAAAATTTTATTCATTGATTAAAACATAGTTTACACAAGTGTTTGACTATTATCCTGCCGCCCTCCTCAAGTGCCGTCTTCTCCAATTGATCTGCTTCACTTAACATTTCTTAATTTTCTAAACACTTAGTAGAAGTATCGACCAAGTAACAAACAGTTTGGACCCCGATCCAGCGCCGAACTGGTCAGCGTATGATATGGAGTAAATCTGTTTGTTACATTTACTATGTTCGTGGCCTGCAGGATAAGGGTTAATAATCGGTTCATGTGATAGACCAATATAAAACATCAACCTTTGGCATTTGCATTGATACAGTAGTCTTGAAAAGAAATAGTATGCATTTATAAATCATATTACTTATATAACATGTTATATGTGAGGATGGTATAAAAATAATTCATGCTATTTGTAACAAATCACGTTTTTTGAATGCTTCATTTAGATATTTACTTAGATTTATAATATCTCTTTTTGATGAGGTGAATAGTTCAACAAGCTTAAACATGTTTGGTCTAGTGGTATAATATGTTTGATGTACTTTTTCCTAATCAAATCGTATGCCTGGCTATCCATTATAAAGTGATATTCGTCTTCAATGACATTTTGATTACAATAATTGCATATTCGTTGGTTTCTATCTAATCTCTGCCCAGCATACCTTCCAGTTTCGACCCTTAGTGAATGGCTGATATTCTAACCTTAGTTAGAAATACTCTATTTTGCCTGGACGAAATATAAAGTAGATAATCCATCTTCTTTTTACACTGTTAATTTGACGCTGTTATGAATAGAGAAAAGTCATTTTTGAACAAAATCGTCTTGGACTCTGCGTTTAAAGTCGGCTAAAATAAGTTTGGGTTTCCTGTAAGATGTGATTGATCCTAAGCATGCATTAGACTGTAGTCGTACAATAAACTCTTAACATTATTTGCCCAGTTTTTCTTACCCTGTTTACAATCTTCTAAAATACACTGATACACTTGCTGGGTAATAACATTATCTGAGCATTGAATTTTTAACCAGTATTTAACAATGTTTACATATCTATTTACATACAATGGGAATCTTCCTAACTCACCATATACCGCGTCGTTGCACGAACTCGGCTTTAGGCCTAACAATCGTTTGCCAAATCCTAATTTGATTCGTTCAAGATCTTTATACTTTGTGTATCCCCAAACTTGGGATCCATAGTTTAATATTCAGCCAACAGAAGTATCAAATAACTGCCAACAAAGTTAATTCGTACTTCCGAATGTTTGATGATAAAATATTCAAATCCTTAAAGGCTTTTCCGTGCATGAATTGGTTATATAATGCAAAAGATCCCGAATAATTAAATACTACACCTAAATAGTTAAAATTATCAACTACATCAACACTGAAATTTTTATACACCCACTTTTCATTTTCTAATACACTCTTTTTCTAAACACAACAATTTTGTCTTATCAAAATTTACTTCTAAACCCCATTTGTCGCCATATTCGGACAGTCTATTTAGATTACATTGTAAATCTTTTATGAAACTGCCCAGGATTATTAAATCATCAGTGAAAAGTAGGAGTAAAACGTTAATATCGTAAATTGAAAGCCTACAATCTATTCTAATTTTTTAAAAACAACTTGATATCTTCAATGAATAGCGCGAATATAACCAATATGCATACCTTCACCAACATTACAATATATGATATTGTTGTCGGGGAACCATAGTTTACTATGTTGGAACCTAAATCTAGACAAAAGCAATCGAGTATGATAAAAACAAAAGTCGCCAGATAATTAGATTGTCCCTAATATAACGAATTCTTGGTATATAATCCAACACTTAGTCTGTTATAGCTATTAAATGATTGCATCAATAATACACAAAACATTTATTTATAGGCATGCTGTCTTGAATGATGAAAACATACAGTTTTTTATCCGAAACTATTTAGGAAACCTAATCAGTATTTCATACAAAAATCTTAATATTTACGAAATATAGTTTTGTGTGTTAAGCAGTGAATAACTCGACACTACAGGTAAACAAGAAAGTGACAACAGTTGTCGTATAACAAATGTGACTACGAAATTACCCTCACCAAAGAACAATACAAAAAAGAGGGAAGAAACATTATCAACACAAGGATAATGTTTAAGATTAACATGAAAAAGAATAATACAAATAAATGCAATCTGGTCCCGTGATTATAAAACTATTTTCATGCTCAACTCAAGTTTATTCTCAAATTTGAATGTTTTAAACATTAAATTTTTTCATAAGTTGGATTCAGATGTATTTTCAACTCTTATTTATTGGGCATATATATGTTTGTGTTTACATGAAACTGTTGTATCTCAAATATTTAAACTAAAAGAAGCAATAGTGAGTTGAGCATGAAAAAAGTTTTATAATCACGGGGCCTGAACTCAGCGGACTTTGGCTATAACAACACACTTGGTTGACCTATGTTACAGTGTCGTGTTTTTGCAAATCATTTTTTTTATCTAAGTGTCATAGAAGTTTATATTTATATCTACTTTTATCGATTGAAACGTGTAAAAGACAGTCTGAAGATGTAGCTTTTTCCTGAATACGCTCGTATCACTAAATTTTGACGTTAATTTTAAACACTACATGATTGATGTCGTTTCATTGTTCAATTATATTATTTAGTAATAATTCAAAAGGCGAATTAAATCGCTGAAAATTGACTCAGGTCACAAAATGAGATAGTAAATAGAGATTCATATAACACGCAATGGGTTTTTAAGTAAGGTTTTAATTCTGAAAATATATCCAGGACGGTGGTTACTGTCTTTTTCTTTTCTTTCTTTTCTTCATTAATAATTCGGACGTGAAAACGTTTCACTGGGAGAAGCAAACACACCACTGTTTAACATAACTGTCTGTACGAAATTCGCATAATTTGAATACAAGGGGGTCATGTAGAAATTATTTTCATTACTCCATGTTAGAGCAGTTCCAATAAAGAACTGACAAACATCACTTCATTAAATGATTTTTCAAGAGGAAAAAATCATGTAACACACGCAATTTTGTTCACCCTAAAGTAACAGCTAATGAACAGATACATGGATCCAGCGACAAACAACTGACGGCACAGAAACGTTCGTAACATGTCACCGGTAAGAATAAGACTGCATTCTATTGAAATGCCGTATATGTTTATGGTTCATATATAGATACGCAGTTAAAATAGATGATACAATTACAGTTTATTGTGTTTGAATTGAGAATGATATGTGACAATATCTAATGCTTTCTTTTTTCCTAAAGTTTCATAATGATAACACGGATCCTTCTTACTTTCAGTTTATTAATATCGCTGTATCCTTAGTCACCTACTGTGCACTAACAAAACAAATAGGGTGCAGATCCATCTGACGTGAATGATAAAATTCAATTACTAGAACAATATACAGGATGGATGTTGGATGCATTATACTTATTATTGTAAAGGTAATTCTTAAGAGTATGCGTAATGTATTGACACTTTGGGAGATGTGGTGTTTTATGGATAATAAGTTACTAAAATATTTATTGAATCGGTACGCAATCATGTCAATGCTTATGATTTGTATGGGAACATGGTAACAACTTTCTGTTTTTCCTAGTTACACAGGATAAATGTGTGCATATGTTAACCAAATATTTCAATATGCTCATGTTATTGTATTTCATGCTTCTTTATGAAAATTGTTTGGTTAGTAATGTTTCTACCGCTGTAAGATCATAATTTTATAATGCGAAACTTAGACCAACTGCTGAGTTTTCATACAACAGCTTGTGTATCTCTGAGATGGACCAGATGAGTTACATTCAGAGTAGTACAAATATAAATATGTATATTTTATGTTGTAAATAAAGGCCTCCAGCCCAAAAACAAAACATAACATATAACAGACAGCATTATTAGAGTTGGTTGTGTATACTATTATATATTAACATATACTGTGGTAGAATTAAGGTAACCTTATACGTTTTATTTGTCTTTTATTTTAGAATAATGGCAAGGAATATGAACATTATTAACTAATATTGATGCTTCAGATGTTTAGTTTAATAGGAATCGGTGACAAATATTGCTAATTTGAAGTGCTTTATGAACACTGACAGAAAGCAGAGATTCAAAAAAAAAGGAAATTTGAAATTAGATAAGCGTATTACAAATGCGTAATCATTTTTCAGTCTCTTTGGAGAGAAAAACCGTTTAAAGTACCCTGTCCCATTTTGTGAATGTAGGAATCCCTAGTCATGTATTAAATTGAGGTAACGGGATTTACAGTGACGAACATGTTATAACTAGTTCAACGAGTGATACACACAAGACTGTAAAGCCAAATATTATCATAGCATTTCTGCTTTCAAAAATCATCTCACTGAATAAAAGATGTTTAAGACTTTAAACAACTTTTATATATCAGATATGTAATTTACTTCAGATATAACAAAACCTATTCTGTAATCAATGCTTGCGTTTTTATAAAGGTATTCCCTTTTAGGGATACAGACAAATCGATGATTTTGTTACGTTTAGAATATTCAGGACAACTTCAGTTGTTATACTACTTTGATTTTGATAATATTGCCTTATTCGTGTAAACATCGAGGATGTCTGGGTCTGATTTGCGAGATTGCAATACGGTGAATCAGTTTCCAAACAGTTTTCAAGTGGGAGACAAAAATGTGATGTTGGCCCGTATTCCAGTAGCATCTAAAGATAAAACAAATCTAAAGTCACCATATTTTCCTATATTCCAGCCAAATCTTACCTCAAAATTAAGAAATATCTAAAGATGTTTTCATATATATATTCTAGATCGTTTTTATAAGATTATCTCAAAATTAAACTGAATGCCACTTGCAGTTAAAGAAATTATTTTTTAGCTTAGAAAAATGATAATAAGATTTTCTTAATATCAAGGAAATCTGAAGATGCTACTGTGATACAGCCCCTGGCTAATGTCTGATTGCCACACTGCAAAACTTGTCAGAACAATCGACACCCCAGTTCTTTCAGCGCTTTGGTTATTTTTTAAGGCTGCTTTTGTATACTAAACATGTATGCTTTATGGGCATATAAATTGTGTATGATATTAAACTTTAGCAGGTGAAATGATTAACGTTAGTCTTCTACAGGATTGCTATGGAATTTTCTGTTTGGTTTCCAACAATATTTCGTCCATCTTTTTGCTTGTATATATGAAATAAACGTTTGTAAAACGCGTTTAAGCTAAAGAAACATTGTAACAACGGCAAAACAAATGTATCTTAATTAAAAAGTGTTATTGAAAAGGGATTATATATTCAGATCTTTGCTTAGCAACAGGACGCATTTCATTATCGTCACATACCATATGTGTATGTTATAGAAGTATAACCAATGTATGACACTGAGTAAACAAGTGGGGTATAGTGCATAACGTCCCTTAAACTGACATTACACACATAACCAACTGAATTAACCAGCTCTAAGGCAACTATTGACTATACTTAAAGCTGAACAATTTATTAGGTAGCAGTGGCAGCTATTGTTTGCTTTGGATTCAACATGTTTCCATTAGGGTATTAGCTTAGCTAAACAAACAAACCATTATTGCTTAAACACTTTATTCAGCTAGAACCTATATAGTTGGGTGTTTGCAAAGTTGCATCTTCAATCAAGACAATAGATTCGATTACAGTCACTATGCATAGCAAAAGCTGTCCAGACATTCCAAATGTGTCACGTCGGCATCATTTCAACACCAGTATGCACTTTAAAATGACGGTAACAAAACGAAAAGCATATTTAACTCATTTGAAATTCACAAAACACTCCCTTTTATTTACTACTTGTCAACAGTATGAATTCTTGTAAGCAAATACCAAGGTCGCACGTATGTCTCCAATACAAAGCACGGTGCCATGTTTATGGTCTGTAGACACACATTAGATGTATTTCTATTCTGGTAAGATGGTATTCAGGCAAACTTATCATTTGATTACGTCTATCACTACCAAGAAAAGTAAAACCGATCCAGCTAAGAACGACTGAAGTATGCATCACTACATTTGCAGTGTTGTTAGAAACCTTTTAAAAAGTATTAAACGTTGAGGTGATTCTTAAGAGTACCCACAATATAAGGTTTGGTAGAGAAACATAGAAATCGGTGATAAAATTTCCAAAAATACTAATCTTATCTGGAGCCTGATTAAACCTCGGTTTCAGATACGTACTCTGCAAAATGACTTTTATATACGTGCTGTGTCAAGCGCAGAAAAATATACATATTAAGTTGTGCGGAGTTTTGTAGAAAAACTCACTTTCTTTTCTACATATTCGGTATATAAGGTGCTATTATATTTAAGTGTATCGATTTGGTTCCAATATTTAGAAAACATGCAAGGCGAACTGGTTAAAGTTTTCTTCAGTCTTGACAGATTACTGTTTTATAAACATTACATACCAGATAAACAAATGGTATTTGGTAAGTAGTAAGTTTCTATTTGGAGCTAGTAAACTGGTGTTTTCTTGTGCTTATTTCTCCAATACCAGGAGTGTGATATAAGTTGATATAACTTTATTCTGTTTAACCCATGGAGTATAGCGAACACATTTGACTGGCGTTATTTCAGTATCCTCCATAACTGAAGCTGAGCTGGACTGTAGTTTATAAGGCAATAGTGTCATTAAGCATCCGTTAATAGGAAAGAGTAATAGGGAAGAGCAAATCACATATGTAGAAAGTCATCATAATTTAAAAGTATCACATTTTATAAACAAAGGGCCCATTTTATGTAAGATCATTATCATACCATATCATATTGTCGTACATGCATTACAAATCAGCTGAGCTGGTATTCCCAAACTTCAATCTTTAACCCTTAGCCTGCTAAGCGCGACCGGGATAGAATTTGTAAACAGCTTGGGTCCAGATTAGACACCGAATATGTCGGCGTCTAATCCGGATCCAAGCTGTTTGACACTCGGCCAAGTGTTTCTTCGAATATTTGGTGAATCCGATGGATTTTAAATCCAGGCAGACGACAATTTAAGCAGACGACACTTTTTTCAGCAGGCTAAGGATTAAGTTAGAGAGTTTTTTTTCGGGTTTTCTTGTATATGAAGCTTCGTAAAACGTCAAAAAGAAAGTTTAGTTTTTGAGAAAATGTGTCACAAGTTTTGACAAGTTTCCTCTTTGAGCATATGATGTTTTAAAAGACGGTTTAGATTTAAGCTTAGCTTATTTACACAAAACTTTCGGTTGCGTTTTTTGTTACGAGCAGTAAGTGATATCTACAGATGACAAGATATTCTGTTTTCAGATGTATTGCACTAGCAGAATGTGGCCACTGTCTTATGTTTATATCTTACAACATATGGTAAACCGTTATACTACTGCTCACATTAAAATAGCAAATCGCGTTGAAATTCGTTTTATCAACATTTCCGAACAAATCGCACAAGAAAGGATCGGCATCTGCAACCTTTTAAGCTGGATAATACAGGAAACAATCATCTTCTGTACAACGGTTTGTCATAGACATTTTCCCTCAGAAGAACTCATGCAATGACATGTTAATTATAGGTTAAGTTGAAATAATAGCCATCCATGGGGAGTCAGTCTGATATCCGTTGTACCGTAAATCTTTACGACGCACACCGTGTGACACTGTGTCTCGGAGACCATGTCATAAACTATTACAGGCAACATAATTCTCCAGGAGACCACATTTTTTTTAAATCAATGAGAGTAGGAATTATCTCGCACAATGGATTCCTCTGAATATTTATAGTTGATATAAAATCAGATGAAATAGTTTCGTGTCTGTTTTTAAGAAACTGTGATTTCAGAACCCGTAACGGACTGTTTTCGCACACATTTCTTATCTTATATATATTCTACCACGGAATAACAGAAACTTTGACAAAATGCTATAGATATCTTATATGTCAATTTTACACTATTAGTTTTAAATAAAGATAAATAGATAAAGAAAAAAAAACATATACTTGATTCACACAAACTTTTTATTATATTTATCATATAAGGTGTTGGTAAGTGAACAGTATACGTTTATTGTGATGTTTTCGACCGATATATATCATTAGAAATGACTTTCAAGTGTTCTTTTTCTTGGTTTAGTCTTGACGATTACGGGCATGACACAAATGTGGCATTTGAAAGCGACTGGGGCATAATTCGAAGAGGGCGGAGTTAGTTACCTTGTCTATATTTTTATATATTTTTATATCATCAGTAGGCTGTTCTTTGTACTTTCTGCTAATTTTAACTAAGTCAGGTTAATTTCTAAATATTTTCGGTTTTTTCTATCAACAATAACAGAAAAAACTAAGACACGGGTTAGGTACGATTCTAGCACCTGTGAATGAAACGCGTACAAATTTGAAACAACAGTTAACTTTCTTCACAATTTCATTTTGTCTCTACAATCCTCGAAAAACGTCATATTCACACACT
>JAULCC010339781.1:0-19710 GCA_032358795.1 Nuttallia obscurata | reverse complement strand
CACTTAGCCATTTTTGAAGTGAAATTATCTGGACTAAGTTAATAGTTACAATAAATGGAAGAAGATTAAGTTTCGACTATATTGTGTGAACTGTGAGCAGGAGTTGCTTGACATTAAACAAGAAGTAAAAGTATTTAAAAAAGATTTATACAGTGTTTTCCTTTTACCCGTCTATATATTTAGACTGTGGACCCCTTAACTGTCGACCATTGGCGATTTGGTCAGCCAACGCCAACCACAGCCATCACGATGGGGTCTAAACAGTGCTAATCCTCCAAGACGCACAGAACCCTGTCCTGGGGCTTGGTCACAAATCACAAACATAAGCCTTATACTTGAGCAATATTTTGCCTGTAAATGATACAGAATGTGCTTGTCAGTATCTGGAAGCCGGCTATATTTAGCCTGTTAATGATACAGAATGTGCTCATCAATATCTGGAAGCAGGCTATATTTTGCCTGTAAATGATACAGAATGTGCTTGTCAATATCTGGAAGCAGGCTATATTTAGCCTGTATATGACACAGAATGTGCTTGTCAGTATCTGCAAGCAGGCTTTATTTTGCCTGTAAATGATACAGAATGAGCTTGTCAATATCTGGAAGTAGGCTATATTTTGCCTGTATATGATACAGAATGTGCTTGTCAGTATCTGCAAGCAGGCTATATTTAGCCCTGTATATGACACAGACTGTGCTTGTCAGTATCTGGAAGTAGGCTATATTTACCCTGTATATGATAGAGAATGTGCTTGTCAGTATCTGGAAGTAGGCTTTATTTAGCCTGTATATGATACAGAATGTGCTTGTCAGTATCTGGAAGTAGGCTATATAGCCTGTATATGATACAGAATGTGCTTGTCAGTATCTGGAAGTAGGCTATATTTTGCCTGTATATGATACAGAATGTGCTTTTCAGTATCTGGAAGCCGGCTATATTTTGCCTGTATATGATACAGAATGTACTTGTCAGTATCTAGAAGCAGGCAACATTTAGCCCTGTATATGATAGAGAATGTGCTTGTCAGTATCTGGAAGCGGGCTATATTTTGCTTGTATATGATACAGAATGTGCATGTCCGTATCTAGAAGCAAGCTATATTTAGCCCAGTATATGATAGAGAATGTGCTTGTCAGTATCTTGAAGCAGTCTATTTTTAGCCGAGTCCATGATACAGAATGAAATTGTCAGTATTTGGAAGCAGGCTATATTTAGCCCTGACACTGATACAGCATGTGCTTGTCAGTATCTGTAAGCAGGCTATATTTAGCCATGTATATGATAACGAATGTGCATGTCAGTATCAATGGTTACTTTGCTTGGTCACTAGACATAGCCATTTGTATAATTTTCACACTGACAAGGCTTTTTGATTATATAAGATTAATAAAATGAAAGAACTTAATGTAACCTAGGCATTATTATTATAGATTATTTAGAACATGAATAATTACATACTGAATCATGCTTATACTACAGGTATCTTTCTTCTTTTCCTGGTGTATACTAAATTCTATGAATGTGTAAACTTGCAAAGCAAGGTAATTTTAAAAATGTTTGTTTGATTTACGTCACTTTCTGCCAGCTAGGGCTAATGGATGACCCAGAGAGAGAGACACAGAACTCTTCTGTAGAGAAATATGGTTCTTTAACGTGCCCAATGTATAGCACTGATACATGTGGGGGCTGAACCCTGACCGGTCACTTTATCCTGACACCGACAAACCAGTCGTAATGCTAAACCTAAATCCTGAGCGTCAAGGAGGGAAGCCATTACTACCATTTTTTAAAGTCTTTGGTCTGACCTGGCCGGGGTTCCAACCCTCGGCCTCCGGCACCGACAGCGGAGGCTCTACCACTTGAGCTAACCGGGCCGTTTTTAAAAATGTAGAATAGCATTAATCTGAAGTTAGAGAGTTGAAATGTTTTACACTTTATTTTTAGAAAGTAATTATACCTAGTAAGAATGGAGATAAGGTGTGTTTCTACTAATGGTGGACAAATTCTACAGATTTTCAATGCCATATGCCATCTTATGTCTGGTAGACAAGTCTACTGAATTTGCAAATATCCGGTTATAATTGTCATTCTAGTCTGGCACCCCCAGGCAGTTAAATTTCAGTATCGGACATCTAATGCAAGCCTGGCGGAATCCATATCCCCTTATTGGTTGTCCAGTGTGTAATGAGTTTGATAGTCCAATTGATGAAGCATGTGCAGATAATCAAAACAGATATAATTAACCCTGCCAACTGTAATATTTTCCAACCTCTATTTTTAAATGCTGTCCCTGGATAGTATCAACACTATCCTGCTTACGCCCAATTATGCAGAACTTTGATTAAATGGAAACACAATGTCATCACTCAAAGTGTTTTTTAAATATTGTTATTGTTGGTTTTAACCTAAACAAGAGCATTGCAGTGCAAAATCAATTCGCCTGTCATTGCACACTTAATGATAAGAAAGCTAACTATGAAATTTGGCTAGAATAATAAATCAAGTTGAAGTAAAAAGTTGTCTCCCTATGGACTGCAGCTTCAACAAATCAGAAGAAAACAAGAAATGTGGCATTACCACGAAAACCAGATTTTTTAATACTTAAGATTGTAAATTACATAAATTTTCTGAGTATACAGGTAGGAAAAACTTAATAAATGTACACTTTCAAAATAAAGTTAAAAATATGATCTCAACAATTTTTAGACAAATTATCTAAGATCTGATCTAGATACTTACTTTTTCATCCAACAGGACCCAGTTTCAGTCACATGTGTGATATAATCAAAATAAACATTCTGACCAAATTTCATGAAAATATTTCATCTTGAACTAAAGTTATCATTCAGCCAACCAAGTTGGAAATAAATTTCTAAGATTTAACCTTGTGACCTACTTTTTATCCTGCATGAACCAGTTTCAATATCATGCAAGATATTATCATAACAAAAAATTTGAAAAACAGGTTTAAGATGCGACCTCTATGGTGCTAAGGAATATATTTCTAAGATTTGACCTAGTGACTTACTTTCTTATCCAAAATGACCCAGTTTGAATTTCATGCAAGATATTATCATAACAAAAAATTTGACAAATCTTCATCAAAAACAGCTAAAAATGTGACATCTATAGGGTTTTGAAATATTTTCTTGACCTAGTGACCTTCTTTTTTAACCAACATGACCCAGTTTCAATTTCATGCAAGCTATTCTCATAACAAACGATTTGACAAATCTGCATCAAAAACAGCTAAAAATGTGACATCTATAGTGTTTAGTAATATTTTCTAAGAATTGACTTAGTGACCTACTCTTTCATCCAGCATGACCCAGTTCTATGCCAGATATTATCATAATAGACATTCTGACCAAGTTTCTTGAAAATATTCCATCTGGAACTTAAGTTATCATCCGAAAACCAAGTTGGAAATTAAAAAATACTGAGAATTGACCTAGTGACCTACTTTTTCATCAAACATGACCCAGTTTCAATTCCATGCGAGTTATTTTTAATATAAACATTCCGACCTAGTTTCATGAAAATATTCCATCTTGAACTTAAGTTATCTTCCGAAAAACAAGTTGGAAATAAATTTCTAAGAATTGACCTAGTGACCTACTTTTTCCTCCAACATGACCCAGTTTAAATTCCATGCAAGTTATTATTAATATAAACATTCTGACCAAGTTTCATGAAAATATTCCATCTGGAACTTAAGTTATCATCCGGAAACCAAAAGTTGATGCAAACCCACCCGCCCTCCCACCCAACAACAAACCCAATCTAATAAGCAGAATTTTTCTTCAAAACATACTTCTTTATGAAAGTTAACTAATGATGTACATGTATACTGTTTTACTTTAGAAGCATAACTAAGTGTATCATATGTGTGATGTTATTATCTACAGTAACTTGATATTGTCTTATTTTATCAAATTTTATCATATCCTTGTCAACCTGGATATAGTTGTTACTTGTCTATAGTGGTCACTTATACCGAGTCCCCTTGTTGATCGCTATAGGCAAGTTAGACTGTATTAGATATATGATTCAAGTTTTATCTTTGTTAATGCACAAGTATATCAGAAACTGATATAGGCCTTCATTTCCCCTAAACAATACCTCTTCTGATCCAGTGTAACAATCATGTTTTTCGGTGGTTATATAGCTGTAAGGTAGTCTGTTAACAATGAAACAGCTGGTCAGCCACTTTTCATAGGCAGCTGTTGACATGACTTGATATTTCTTTCATGAATATAGTAGACTAAATGGTCATTGAGAACTTTTGATAAAATTGTACCATACCATTATCATAACATGGCAGTTAGTGATGCAGATGAAATCCAGAGAAACTATTCACTATAAAACAATTCTGAAGAAAACATGTTTCCTAAACGAGACCTCTTTTCAGTAACATTATTATACAAATGGACAAACCAACAGTAACATATACATGCAGACCAACCAACAGTGACTGATACAAATAGACCAACCAACAGTAACATTTTTTTGATTTTTTGTTTGTTATGGAATTTAACGTTGCTTTAATAGTATTTCAGTCATATCGCGACGTCCAGCTCATTACAGGTGGAGGAAGACCCCGGCACTATTCCAGGAACAGAGTGCACCCGGGTAGAACCACCGACCTACCGCAAGCCAGCTAGAAGGCTTCCTTACTTGAAAAATCCAACAGTATCATATATGTATATGAACAGACCAACCAACAGTAACATATACAAGCAGACCAATCAACAGTTACATATAGGAACAGACCAACCAACAGTAACATATACAAGCAGGCCAACCAACAGTTACATATAGGAACAGACCAACCAACAGTAACATATACAAGCAGACCAACCAACAGTAACATAAACGAACAGACAAACCAACATTGACGAATACAAACAGACCATCTAAAGTGACATATACAAACAGATCAACTTAAAAATAAAGACTGAAGTCATAAGCGATTATTCAAGAGTCCATAAGTCGCCAAGCTAGTAATTTGCAATTCATAACAATGGCCAATGGCATCATAGTTACTGGAAAATTATGTATAAAACTTGAACATGCTTTCCATGAATACCTTACAAGGGTGAAATGTTTCCTCATACTCTAGGCTGCCAGTTTCATCAATATTCTCCATTATATCAATGACTGGTAAACTTGTTGACTCAGAGTTGGCTTTCATACGTACAACTTTCCTTTCTCCAGATTGCAGCGACAAACACGATCTTGATCGTGCAATTTTATTTGCAGGTTTTGAATTATGTTTCTTCTCTGACTTTTTTTCTTTTTGCTGTGAATATTTGATAATGTTTTATGATCATACAGCCATATAACCCTTTCTTAAAGCCTATAAACACTTGAGAAGTCTTACCTATAACAGGAAAAGCGAATACACATGTGCTTGTAATGGAATACAAAAATATCTATAATTATCTTACTAATTGGCTTATCTCAACAGGATATACATTTGACAATGAATCATTTTCAGGCATCATGTAGATGAATTATAATCTTGAAAGTTGGTTAGTATTGAGTATTACTTTGTTTAAGATATACATTTAGCAATTGAGTATTTATAATGTAAAAGAAAATATATCATTAGTTCAAATTCTGATTTGCTGGAATAAAGAAATTAAAATTTCTAAGCTGATGGACAAATTTTGAAAATGCTTACTATATCTAACAGCTCTTTAAATCTGCAAGCCAGAAGTGAATCTAGACTTTGTTTGCATACCTCTTTTTAAGTGATGACCAACCTACAAAGGTTTGTGAATGGAGAAACTAGTATTGTGCATTAACTTTGAGGTAAAATAAGATATTATATTCTACTGAAAAATCAAACTCATGCAGAATTTATTCTGATATTAAATATATCTAAATTGTCAACAATGTCTTTTATACTGATGTCAAGGAAGCTACCACCATGCCAGTCAGGGACAACACACATTTACTGTAGCACAAACAGTACCTACCATATTCTGAGCCTGTGTGAAAATAAATTAACATTGAATATTTATTATCCAAACCTTCAGTTATTTCATACAATTGACTGTAACATACCAAAAACCTATTGTCACTCAGAAAAGAGTTTTGAAATTGTCAAGCAAGAAATGTTCTGACTACTGAACTGGTAATTACTCTTGTTCAATCTTATCATAAACAAGAGGATCATGATGGTCCTGTAATTGCTCACCTGAAATACTCACTTATAAAATAAGAAACCCTATGCAGTGTAACATTTGAACAATCTTGATAGATGGCCTGAATGTGACTGATGTTACACACAACATATACAAGCTCAAGCCAATGAATGATTTTAGGAAAGAAGATGTGCAAAGATTAAGTGTATCAATAACTATAAGGGGTAAGTTAAGTTGGCAGTGGAGGCCGGATAGCTGTTGGTAGAGAGTTAGTACGGTAAACCCAAGGCACTTTTTTACTATACAAATCTATATAAAATTAGACACCCATGTCAAAATGGCAAATGATAACAATTAATATGATCTACAATGTAATGATCATGTGACACATATTTTATTCCATTTTTTCCCATTTAAAACTTTAAAGAATAGAGGTTTTGGGGAAAGCAATCAACACTATAGGACTGCTATGTTCAACATCATGATGATCTTGATCTTCACTAGGCTTTATTATTCTATCAGAGTAGAAAGTCTGGTGCAAAAGCACTATGGCAAGGTCAGAGCAATTGTATAAGAAATGAATATCAATGCCTTACTGACATACAAGAAAAGAGTCCATTGAGCTGATGAGGCTAAATTTGTGATGTCAAAATATGTTAATAATCTCATGAGGCTAAATTTGTGATGTCAAAATATGTTAATAATCTCATGAGGCTTAACATTTGTGATGTGAAAATATGTTAATAATCTCATAATGCTAAATTTGTGATGTGAAAATATGTTAATAATCTCATGAGGCTAAATTTGTGATGTGAAAATATGTTAATAATCTCATGAGGCTTAAAATATGTGATGTCAAAATGAGTTAATGCTTGTAGTTTAAAGTCAAGAATTGTAACAAGAGGACCAAGATGGCCCTGATACACTCACCTGAAAATACCTCTATATGAATAACCCATAAGAATGCCATTTTAACACTCTTGATTAAAAACCTATATGATGTAACACACAAAAAATCTAAGCTCTAATCTGTTGTTTCAGATATGAAGACATTTTAAGTGTGTCCTATGTAAGTCTGTGTAAAATAAGACATTTGTGGGGTAGGGACAAATCTGAACCTGGGGTCAACATTTGAACAGATTTGGTAAAGAACCTATAGATGAGGTCACACACAAAATATCTAAGATCTATAGTCTGTATAGTTTCAGAGGAGAATTTGTTTTAAGTTTTCAGTACAAAAGTCAATGTAAAATTGTAGACACCACTTCTGTCACAGTAAAGGACCATGTATATGATGTTGCTATTAAATATCTTAACTCTAGCAAGTATGGTTACAGAAGGAAGGTTTCTAAAATTTTCACTATATACATTTATGTAAAACAGGACACCCCTGGTGCTGGGGAATATTTGACCCCAGGGTCTCCATTTGAACAAACTTGATGTAAGCACTTATAGGGCATGCTATAATCATAATATCTAAGCTTTGTCATTGGTACTTTTGGAGGAAAAGATCTTTTAAGTCTTCACAATGTACATATATGGAAAACTAGCTCTGCCCCCTGGCAGCCATGTTTTTAAACTGATCAAAATAATTTGAACAATCTTTTTGGTGGGTCATCCAAGGAAAACTAATGCGAAATTATTTTTGAATCTTGACACTAGTTTTGAAGTAGAATATCTTTAAAGCTTTTCCTCTCTGTTGCCATAGAAACCAGAGTTCTTCATGGACTCCAATTCTTTGAACAACTTTAAAAGGGGGCAACTTAAGAAACAGTCCTGTAAAATTTGTTTGAGGCAAATGTTGACTGATGAACACCGGACAAGGAAAAAAGACTGGTCACAATAGCCCACCATAAGCCTCCGTCACAGGTGAACTTAAAATCCTGTTGTTTATGGTTCTTTAGCATTGTAAAACCTCATAAAGTCAAAACCTATTCAAATCTTGGAATATGTAAGGTACGTACAGTATACCAGTACCCTTTTCTTAATAAAAATCAGAGAGATATGAAAGAATAGGGAACTCATCTGGTTAATGCCAAAATACATAATGAATCTGATGAAAGAACTGTAACTTAAATATCCCAATTCTAAATTACAGCATAAGCATTATATAAAGCGAGAGAGATTAATAGTATACTGATATTAAGTGGTATACTAAGATTAAATGGCATACTGTGATCAAATGGTTTACTGCATGAGATTAAATGGTATGATGATGGTTACATCTTTGAATACTAGATAAAACAGATTCAGTAACTTCTAAAGTGCAATTTCATTCTTTTCAACAAAAATATGACGGTGTTGCTTTTTTTGAAATTATATAACATAATTTACAAACTTATGTTTATTGTAACTTACCTTAAGAGAAGATCTGTCATTGAGGTCTAGGACAGTTTCCATGACAACATCAAATATAGAAGAAAGGATAGCTTGAATATCTTCTTTAATATTTTCATTCTGAAATAAGTTTTTATCAAAATATTAACTTCAACAATAGGTTTTAATTTGTCATCAAAAAACTTTTGTAATTCTGTACTGTAAAAAGCTTTTATCTTATACGAAGTTGGCATTTTATTGAAGGAAAATTTCGAAACATGCATGTAAATAGAAACAGTACAAGTTCTGCTGGGAAAGTGTCTTCTAATAACTGTATGGTGAAGTGACAAAAGAAAAAGCATGTTCAGAATTTCAAAATGAACCTGTTTTGGATAATTTTTCACTCAAAATACCGTTCAAAATCATCCAAATTATTAAAACTTTTAATCTCCAGAATGATGTATTACATTGATATACATATTTTGGCATGATAAATAATTTCCTTTGAGCAGATTTTTGCGCATAGTGACAAGTGGCAAGAAATATGTTTTTTCAATAACTGGAATACAGGTTGATATCTTTGAAGGACGATAACAGTGACTTAAGCTACTGCATGAGAATGGCTATTATGTTGAAATATTACCCAGAGGTAAAGACCTTTTAAAAAAAACTAACTAGAATTGCCACCTTGAGTGGTACTAATAAGCCAAAATGCTGGCCTGGGTCCCAAGGACTATGTTTGAAACTTCAAACATAAAACTTAACCAAAAGAAGACACTTTTTCTTATATGCTTTTCCATGAATTATAGGGATTTCTCAGTGAATTATAACCTTTTAATCTACCGGTGAAATTATAAGTTATAATATTACTCATTGAGTTTGCTGTAACCCTTTTCATAAGGTAGCCCTGTGCTACGTGTTAAGACGCTGGGTTGCAAACAGTGATGACGACATAATCTGACGTCGAAAACTTGACGTCGTTTCGCACCTAATTATGTTCAGTACCTTCAGATCTGGAACTAAATTACCTTTAAACATCTTTACAAGCATATAAGAAAAAGAATAAATGTATTGTTTCAGAGTAAGTTAAGAATTTATTTCATCTTGTGGAAAGCAAAAGCCAAAGTTTCACTTCTGGCTTCGCCAGTCATGATAAATAAAGCCTTTGCTTTCCTCTCAATGAAATAAGTTCCTACCATGAAGTGCCAGTCTTCTAGTCCAGAACAGTCATGGTAAACAAAAAGCTGATATAATAACTTTCTCGTTCGATGAGATTTTACAAACTCTTAAGTCAACTTATCATTTCTTACTGTTTTGATTAAAAAGAAGAATAAAGATTTGTCACATATTAAGCACTGAGAAATTTTTTTATTACATAATCTATTTGTTAATGATATGTAATTTAGTTTAACTATTTTTCAATTTAATTCAAAGATATTTCATAAAATAAAAGTTTTATTAGGCATGAACATAAATGTCTCTTGTAAAGATAAAATAACACAGCTATAAAAAATTTACTGCCTTAAATATATCAGGCAGTTATACATACATGTACATTCGTACAACATACATTCTACTTGTATCAGAAGGAAATAGCATTATTACTAGAATACAATCAGCTATAGTAAAGCAAAGTCATGATGGTATCATAGCTATTCTGTTTAACTATATAACTGTGAGCAAACAAGAACAATATTTTTGTGAATGTTATTATTTAAAATTGCTCTTCCATCTCTTCTGTACAATATAAGAGCAAAACTATGAACTCTTTAAAACTATTACTCTATTTTTTACCCAACAAATATATATCAATCTACAAATTACAAGTTATGTAACAACTTTGCTCTCTTTAAAAACCAAAAACCTACAAGTTTCAAAGAAAGAATCATTTTTTCTCTTTCCTACCCCATTACCTATATAACACACAGTTTTGTGCAAAACCCTTTTACACACATTTGATAGCACTTCATATGAAAGACAAAGTTGTAAGCACTAAACACATGTAACACAATGTAAGCACTAAACACATGTAACACACAGTTGTCAGCACTATACATGTAATGTAACACACTGTTGTAAGCACTGCACTATAACACACAGTTGTCAGGACTTACATATAACACTAAGTTGTCAGCACTGCACTAAAACACACAGATGTCAGCACTGCACTATAACACACAGTTGTCAGCACTTAACATATAACACACAGTTGTCAGCACTTAACATATAACACACAGTTTTCAGCATTTAACATAAAACACAGTTGTCAACACTTAACATATAACACACAGTTGTCAGCACTTAACATACGAGGGTCTTTCAAAAAGTTCTGACAAAACTGGGCCTCTGTATAATACTGCAGCTGCAAGAGCAATTAAACTTTGTGAAAATAACGGTTAACCTAATCGCTATTGATATACAAAATTTCGTGTAACAATGTTTTTTAAAGTTATCCCAATTTCAAATTGTTAAAGTCACAAACACTGAGCTATTATCGATGCAATAATGAGTGTCAATTTTAATTCAGAAATAAAGTCTTATATTAAAGCATGTGGCTTTCTAATAGTTCCCGGAAAGCAGATTCATAATGAATTGCAACAGATATATGGTTCTTCCTCCATGTCCAGGAGTATAGTTTTCCACTGGTTACATCATTTAAAAGATGGGAAATCTGACGTTGAAGATAGTAACCGATCTGGGAGACCTTGATCTTCCATCAGTCCTTGAAATGTTGCTGCCGTAGACAATTTCATTCAGCAAAATGCCAGATTCAATTTCCCAGAGATAGCTGTTTCGATCGGCATTTCATCAGGAAGTGTTTATGCCATTCTTACCAGACATATAAAATTAAGAAAGGTTTGTGCATGCTAGATTAGGGTTAGGATTAGGTTAGCCACACCTATTGACACCTTGTTCAGGTGAAGCAACAAGGGTCAGTTGTGCCAAAGAAATGCTAAATATGTATAAATATGCAAATGAAAGAAGAAATGAATTTTTGACCAGCTACGAAACCAACCTCTACTTTTTTGAGTACGTGGCATTTGTCTGCTGCATGACAATGCATCATCACACAAAACTAAGATGGGGCAGGACTTTCTGAAGTCGGAAAAAAGTTTTTCAGATCCCACATCCTCCATATTCTCTGGATTTGGGTTCCTGTGACTTTTTTCTGTTTTCCAAACTGAAAAAAAATGCTTGCTGGTTGACATTATCACTCCAAAAATGTGTTAGGAGGTGCAGTGTATCAGAGGTATACCAAGGGAACACTACTCCTGGGCATCTGAAACTGGATAGAAAGAAATGTATTTCTGTTGGGGGGAAATAATTTTAAGGAATGATATAAAAACATAAACTGAATTCTGAATTTTTATTCTGTTCACCTTGTCACAAAACTTTTTGCCAGACCCTTGTATAACACACAGTTGTCAGCACTTAGCATATAACACACAGTTGTCAGCACATAACATAAAACACACAGTTGTAAGCACTTAACATATAACACACAGGTGTAAGCACTGCACTTTATAACACACGGTTGTCAGCACTTAACATATTACACACAGTTGACAGCACAAACATATAACACAGTTGTCGGAACTACACATATAACTCACAGGTGGAAGCACTGCACAATTACACACAGCAATACACAAGAAACACACATTTGTAAGTACTGCACTATATAACATACAGATGTTAGAACATAATATATAACACACATTTGTCAGCACCAAATATGTAAAACACAGTTGTCAGCACTAATCATTTATCACACAGTTGTCAGCAAAAAACATGTTACACAGTGTTGTCAGCACTAAAAAAATAACACAAAGATGTAAGTACAAAACATGTAACACACAGCTGTAAGCATTTAACCTGTAAACACACAGTTGAAAGAACTGCACCATAATACACAGTTGTCAACACTGCACTTTAACACACAGCTGTCAGCACTATACATATAACAAACAGTTGTCAACACTGCATTTTAACACACAGTTGTCAACACTGCACTATAACAAACAGTTGTCAACACTGCACTATACCATACAGTTGTCAGCACTGCACTATAACACACAATTGTCAGCACTGCACAATAACACACAGTTGTCAGCACTATACATATAACACACAGTTGTCAGCACTGTACTATAACAAACACTTATCAAAACTGCACAATAACACACAGTTGTCAACAATGCACTTTAACACACAGTTGTCGGCTATGCACTATAACACACAGTTGTCAGCACTTTACATAAAACAAACAGTTGTCAGCACTGTACTATAACATACACTTGTCAACACTTCACTATAACACATAGTTGTCAACACTGCACTTTAACACACAGTTGTCGGCACTGCACTATAACACACAGTTGTCAGCACTGCACCATTACACACAGTTGTCAACACTGCATTTTAACACACAGTTGTCATTACTGAACATATAACAAACAATAACAGCACTGCACTGTAACACACAGTTGTAAACCCTGCACTATAACAAACAGTTCTTCCCACTGCATTTTAACATACAATTCTCAACATTACACTATCACACACAGTTGTCAACATTGCACTGTAACACACAGTTGTCAGCACTGCTCTTTAACACACAGTTGTCAGCAATGAACATATAACACACAGTTGTCAACACTGCACAATAACACACAGTTATCTACACTGCACCATCACACACAGTTGTCAGCACTGCACCATAACACACAGTTGTCAGCACTGCACTATAACACACAAGTGTCAGCACTGCACCATAACACACAGTTGTCAAAACTGCATTTTAACACACAGTTGTCAGCACTATACATCTAACACACAGTTGTAAATACTGCACTAAAACACACAGTTGTCAAAACTGCACTTTAACACACAGTTGTCAGCACTATACATATAACACACAGTTCTCCACACTGCACCATAACACACAGTTGTTAACACTGCACTATAACACACAGTTGTCAACACTGCACTATAACACACAGTTTTCAACACTGCACTATAACACACATTGTTGTCAGCACTGCACTATAACACACAGTTGTCAGCACTATACATAAATCACAGTTGTCAGCACTTAACTATAATGCAAAGTTGTCAGCACTGCACTGTAACACACAGTTGTGAGCACTGCACTATAACACACAGTTGTCAGCACTATACATATAACACACAGTTGCCAGCACTGTACTATAGCACACACTTGTCAACACTGCACTTTAACACACAGTTGTCAGCACTGCACTATAACACACAGTCGACAGCACTGCAATATAACAATCAGTTGTGGGCAGTGCACTATAACACAAAGTTGTCAGCACTTAACATGTAACACACAGTTGTCAGCACTGCATTAAAACACACAGTTGTCGGCACTGCATTAAAACACACAGCTGTCAGGACTATACATATAACACACAGTTGTCAACACTGCACTATAACACACAGTTGTCAACACTGCACTTTAACACACAGTGTGGGCACTGCACTATAACACACAGTTGTCAGCACTTAACATTTAACATACAGTTAGCACTGCATTAAAACACACAGTTGTCAGCACTGCATTAAAACACACAGTTGTGGGCACTGCACTATAACACACAGTTGTCAGCACTTAGTAACACCCGCCATTTAGTTTATCAAATAGACAAGACCTGTTTACCAAGATGTAGCTCAATATAATTAACAGCTAGAACTATTACTGGCAGTGATTCATATACACCCACCACACCACATAGTATTAGTGTTGTATTTTTTGTAAGTAATTGAACATACACAGTGGTGATACTGTTCAATCAATGGTATTGATGAAAGGCAAAAGCTGATCCTTAGGTCATCATATGGACAACTTGTTAGAGGACCAGCATATATGAGCTGTAGCATGTTTAGTGTCCTTAGAAAAAAAATAGTTTTTACTCCATATCTATCAAACAAAACACCTCTTTATATAAATTGGAGGGGCAAAATCTGACCAGTCATAATTTGAACAAAGCTAAGATGGGAATTCTTGGCATTATTTTAATTTATGCAAAATATCTAAGTTCTACCATTTCACTGTGGAAAATCAATCATTCTATAATAAAACATTTCAGAGTAGGTGTGTGTAAGTTATAATGAAAAAACCTAACTACACCATTTTCAGCAAAATAAAATGATACCAAATGATGCCCATTCTGTGGACAACATAGTTTTAAGAAAATGAAAAGATATATTTAAGAAATTACTTTTTTTCAATACAAATCACTCACACCTGCTCGTACAACATGAATAGGAGATGGGTTTTTTCTTTCAAAGATTTCTAAAGTGTTTTCTATTTTTAGCTCTGACGGCCATTTTATGTGGTGGAGCAAAACCATTTGCACAGAACTGAGAAATGTCGATGCAAGGATTTTTTACAACAAATTTGGTAAAATTCCTTCCAGGGGATTATAAGAAGAAATTTCTTAAAACAATTTTTTTCTTTTTACCTCTGAGAAAGGATGCTTCAAGGAAGCAATAGACAAAATTTATTAAATTTCCTTCTTAAGAAGCTTTTTAAAGGTTTCTAACTTTAGCTTTTGCAGACATGTTATGCAGGGAAGCAGAATGATTTGAACAAACAACTTTTAAGCTGTATGGTTACTTTGAGGAAAATTTGGTGAAAATCCATGAAGGAGTTTGTTAGAAAAACAGGTATATATATTTGTCCTGATGTACCAGGACAGATGGATTAACTTGACAGTGATTCCTACTGCTAGTGGTGGAAGTATAATCACCTTTTTAAACAGAAATAACAGTATATGGTTTTCTGACAATTTGGTATCAAACAATAGAGAGTGATAACCATTCTGCATATGATGGTAAATAACAAGCAGAAATGTTAAGATTAGCTAACACTATAACTGAAACAGGTAAAACAATTAAAAGTTACCCCAATGGCCACCGGGCATGTACTGCTGAAACTCTGATAGTAAACAAATACAATAGGTCTTAGTATAATTGTGGCAGTTCAAGACAAAGCACATACAACAGATGAACACTGAAGTCGTTTTCTTGAGTCGGCAGTAGTCCTGAGAAAAGATTTTCCTTTGTATCATGACTTTGGTAACAGCAAAATGAAAACCATGTAAAAAGTTACAAAGCAAATCACAGAAAAACTACTCAACTGCATTCATAACATGAAAAGTTTGTTTCCATGGATAACTAAACCACACATTACTGGAATTCTATGTAACATGTGTTATCCTCAGAGTGTCATAATCAAAACTACAACAAGCATGGCAAAATAGTAGCAGAACAGAGTGGTCGCTTTATCAAAGTTTTGCCTACAGCATACTAAATAAGAATGTTAAAATACAATACATATGTACTAAAACTGACATAAAAATTCAAATATTAAATAATGAAACATTGAACATTGAAATACTGTAAGAAGCCATGCTCAACATAATATATCATAGCACTACTCTGTGAAGGAACTGATAATACCTGCTTGTGGCAAACTGCCTGATTCTTATATTGTTATCCTACTTGAGGCTGGTATTGACTATTTCTTCAATTGTTATCTTGCTTGTGGCTGGTATTGACTATTTCTTCCATTGTTATCTTACTTGTCGCTGGTATTGACTGTTTCTTCAATTGTTATCCTGCTTGTGGATAGTCAAAACTGTTTCTTCGATTGTTATCCTGCTTGTGGCTGGTAGTGACTTTTCTTCAATTGTTATCTCATTTGAGGCTGGTAGTGACTGTTTTTTCAATTGTTATCCTGCTTGTGGCTGGTATTGACTTTTTCTTCAATTGTCATCCTGCTTGTGGCTGGTATTGACTATTTCTTCAATTGTTATCTTACTTGTGGCTGGTAGTGACTGTTTCTTCAATTGTTATCCTGCTTGTGGCTTTTAATGACTGTTTCTTCAATTGTTTTCCTGCTTGTGGCTGGTAGTGACTGTTTCTTCTATTGCTATCCTGCTTGTGGTTGCTAGTGACTGTTTCTTCAAATGTTATCCTACTTGTGGCTGGTAGTGACTATATCTTCAATTTTTATCATACTTGTGGCTGGTAGTGACTGTTTCTTCAAATGTTATCTTACATTGCCTGGTATTGACTGTATCTTCATTTGATATTCTTCTTGTGGCTGGTAGTGACTGTTTCTTCAATACTTATATTACTTAAGGCTGGTAGTGACTGTTTCTTCAATTGTTATATTACTTGTGGCTGGAAGTGACTGTTTCTTTAATTGTTAAATTACTTGTGGCTGGAACTGACTGTTTCTTGAATTGTTATTCTGCTTGTGGCTGGTAGTGACTGTTTCTTCTATTGTTATTCTGCTTGTGGCTGGTAGTTACTGTTTCTTCCATTGTTATCCTGCATGTGGCTGGTAGTGACTGTTTCTTCAATTGTTATCCTGCTTTTAGCTTTAAGTGACTGTATCTTCAATTTTATCTTACATGTGGCTGGTAGTGACTTCATCTTCAACTGTTATCCTACATGTGCCTTGAAGTGACTGTTTCTTCAATTGTTATACTATTCTGTGGCTGGAAGTGACTGTTTCTTCAATTGTTTTCCTGCTTGTGGCTGGTAGTGACTGTTTTTTCTATTGCTATCCTGCTTGTGGCTGGTAGTGACTGTTTCTTTAAATGTTATATTACTTGTGACTGGTATAGACTGTTTCTTCAATTGATTTTCTTCTTGTGGCTGTAGTGACTGTATCTTCAAATGTTATCCTACTTGTTGCTGGTAGTGACTGTATCTTCAATTTTTATCCTACTGGTGGCTGGTATTGACTGTTTCTTCAAATGTTATCTTACATTGCCTGGTAGTGACTGTATCTTCAATTGATATTCTTCTTGTTACTGGTAGTGACTGTTTCTTGAATTGTTATATTACTTAAGGCTGGTAGTGACTTATTCTTCAATTGTAATATTTCTTGCGGCTGGCAGTGACTGTTTCTTCAATTGTTATATTACTTGTGGCTGGAAATGACTGTTTCTTGAATTGCTATTCTGCTTGTGGCTGGTAGTGACTGTTTCTTCAATTGTTATCCTACTTTTAGCTGGAAGTGACTGTGTCTTCAATTTTTATCTTACTTGTGGCTGGTAGTGACTGTTTCTTCAATTGTTATCCTACTTGTGGCTGTTAGTGACTGTTTCCTCTATTTTTATCCTGCTTGTAGCTGGTATAGACTATTTCTTCAATTGTTTTTCTGCTTGTGGCTGGTATTGACTGTTTCTTCAATTGTTATCTTACTTGAGGCTGGTAGTGAATATTTCTTCAAATGTTATCCTACTTGTGGCTGGACGTGACTGTTTCTTCAATTGTTATCCTACTTGTGGCTGGTAGTGACTGTTTCTTCAATTGTTATCCTGCTTGTGGCTTGTAGTGACTGTATCTTCAATAGTTATCCTACGAATGGCTGGAGTTGACTATTTCTTCAAATGTTATCCTTCTTGTGGCTGGTAGTGACTATTTCTTCAATTTTTATTCTACTTGTGGCTGGTATTGACTGTTTCTTCAATTTTTATCCTGCTTGTGACTGGTAGTGACTATTTTTTTAAATGTTATCTTACATGTGGCTGGTAATGCCTGTTTCTTCATATGTTAAATTACTTGTGGCTGGTAGTGACTTTTTTTTTAAATGTTATCTTACTTGTGGCTGGTAATGCCTGTTTTTTCATATGTTATATTACTTGTGACTGGTAGTGACTTTTTGTTTAAATGTTATTTTAATTGTGGCTGGTAGTGACTGTTTCTTCAATTGTTATATTACTTGTGGCTGGTAGTGACTGTTTCCTTAATTGTTATATTACCTGTGGCTGGTAGTGACTGTTTCTTCAAATGTTATATTTCTTGTGGCTGGTAATGACTGTTTCTTCAATTGTTATATTACTTGTGGCTGGTAGTGACTGTTTCTTTAATTGTTATACTGCTTGTGTCTGGTAGTGACTGTTTCTTCAATTGTTATATTACTTGTGGCTGGTAGTGACTGTTTCTTCAAATGTTATCTTACTTGTGGCCGGAAGTGACTGTTTCTTCAAATGTTATCTTACTTTGCCTGGTAGTGACTGTTCTTTCAATTGTTTTCCTGCTTGTGGCTGGTAGTGACTGTTTCTTCAATTGTTATCCTGCTTGTGGCTTGTAGTGACTGTTTCTTCAATTGTTTTCCTGCTTGTGGCTGAAAGTGACAGTTTCTTCAATTTTTATCCTACTTGTGGCTGGAAGTGACTGTTTCTTCAAATTGTATCTTACTTTGCCTGGTAGTGACTGTATCTTCAATTGATTTTCTTCTTGTGGCTGTAGTGACTGTTTCTTCAATTGTTATGGCTGGAAGTATCTGTTTCTTGAGATGATATTCTTCTTGTGGCTGGAAGTGACTGTATCTTCAATTTTTATCCTACTTGTGGCTGGTAGTGACTTTCTTCAAAAATGTTATCTTACTTTGCCTGGTAGTGACTGTTTCTTCAATTGATTTTCTTCTTGTGGCTGTAGTGACTGTTTCTTCAATTGTTATATTACTTGTGGCTGGTATAGACTGTTTCTTCAATTGTTATCTTACTTGTGGCTGGTAGTGACTGTTTCTTCAATTGTTATTCTGCTTGTGGCTGGTAGTGACTGTTTCTTCAATTGTTATTCTGCTTGTGGCTGGTAGTGACTGTTTCTTCAATTGTTATCTTACATGTGGCTGGTATTGACTATTTCTTCAAATATTATCTTACTTTGGCTGGTAGTGACTATATCTTCAATTGATATTCTTCTTGTGGCTGGTAGTGACAGTTTCTTCAATTGTTATTCTGCTTGTGGCTGGTAGTGACTGTTTCTTCAATTGTTATATTACTTAAGGCTGTTAGTGAATGTTTCATCAATTGTTATATTACTTGTGGTTGGTAGTGACTGTTTCTTCAATTGTTATTCTGCTTGTGGCTGGTAGTGACTGTTTCTTCAATTGTTATACTGCTTGAGGCTAGTAGTGACTGTTTCTTCAATTGTTATTCTGCTTGTGGCTGGTAGTGACTGTTTCTTCCATTGTTATCTTACATGTGGCTTGTATTGACTATTTCTTCAATTGTTATACTGCTTGTGGTTGGTAGTGACTGTTTCTTCAATTGTTATTTTGCTTGTGGCTGGTAGTGACTGTTTCTTCTATTGTTATATTACTTGTGGCCGGTAGTGACTTTTTCTTCAATATTTATACTGCTTGTGGCTGGTAGTGACTGTTTCTTCAATTGTTATTCTGCTTGTGGCTGG
>JAULCC010339670.1:0-11774 GCA_032358795.1 Nuttallia obscurata | reverse complement strand
AACTAGTTTTGGAGTATAAGACAGTTTAACTTTTCACTATATCCATATAAGGAAACCTGACTCCGCCCCCTGACGGCCTTGTTTTTCATTGATCAAAATAATTTGAGCCATTTTTGTAGAGAGTCACCCAATGAACACATATGACAAATCTGTCCACTAGTTTTGGAGAAAAAGGTCTTTAAAGTTTTTCCTTTCTGTTGCCATGGCAACCAGAGTTCTGCATGGAATCAAATTATTTGAACAAGTTTGAAAGAGGGCCACCCAACAAACTCTTTTTTAAAGTTTTATTGAAATTGGCCAAGCTGTTGAGGGGAGATAAAAATGAAAAAGAATAGCTACTCCGTGAGAATAGAATTACAGCTGCGCAGTACGATGCGCACAAACTATTGTGATATAAACCTTTAAGTATTAAAAACACTGTATTGTTTTCTCTGTTGGCGTTTGACATCATTTCATATCATATATGATATGTTGTACTTCAAGTAGAAGAACGTGAATAAAGGACCCCTACGAAAGCTAAATTTCTCGTAAAACTGTCTTTAAGCTAAATTTCTCATAAAACTCTCTTAAATCTAAATTTCTCATACAACTTTCTTAAAGCTAAATTTCTCATAAAACTGTCTTTAAGCTAAATTTCTCATAAAACTCTCTTAAGTTAAATTCTCATAAAACTGTCTTAAAGCTAAATTTCTCATAAAACTCTCTTAAATCTAAATTTCTCATAAAACTTTTTAAAGCTGAATTTCTTATAAAACTGACTTTAAGCTAAATTTCTCATAAAACTCTCTTAAAGCTAAATTTCTCATAAAACTCTCCTAAAGCTTAATTTCTCATACAACTTTCTTAAAGCTAAATTTCTCATAAAAATGTTCTATCAGCTAAATTTCTCATAAAACTGTCTTTAAGCTAAATATCTCATAAAATTCTCTTAAGCTAAATTTCTCATAAAACTGTCTTAAAGCTAAATTTCTCATAAAACTCTCTTAAATCTAAATTTCTCATAAAACTCTTTTAAAGCTAAATTTCTCATAAAACTCTCTTAAATCTAAATTTCTCATAAAACTCTCTTAAAGTTAAATTTCTCATAAAACTCTCTTAAAGCTAAATTTCTCATACAACTTTCTTAAAGCTAAATTTCTCATAAAACTTTCTTAAAGCCGATTAAGGTTGGCATGGCAATACTGGTTTCAGATGAAAGAGACAGAATAAAAGCTACACGGAAGTTAGTCAATCATATTGAAATCTTGAAGTTTTGTTTTAGAACGTTTCTAGGACAACATCAGACGCAATTCATTTTAATTCCGACACATTACTTCACAAAACAAAAAGTTGCAGCGTGCACTTTTCAGGTTGCACACAGGAAGAACCAACTTGTCTGCTAAAACGCATAGTGTAATATATATTGAGGATCTTACATGTGTCGTCATTTTATAACAAGTGTTATGTAACGATGTCAGGTATGTGTATGTGTGCACGCCTTTGCGGGCATAGGAAAACATTCCAGGATGACTTAAATAAGTTTTGGTATGAAATGACAACGAATGTAAGATTCTTTTTCATCACATGTCATAAAAACATAGAATAAATGACGTAGCCAATCAAACCCGTTCTAAGCTTCATTACACGAGTGCATTACAAAAGATAATACATGGGTGTATTAAATTACTTAATCCGGGTGACATTGTGATAAGTGCACATAAAGTTAATTTTCCCAATCTATTGCAATGTCACTGAATTGCTTTACATGTTCATATCTATCGCCCTAACTCTTCAGGATTCATGGTGTCAGTCAATTTCAAAATGCCGCGCCTTTTACGGTAGCTATTGAAGAAAATGAATTCTAATTCTAGTTGTGTGACTTAACATACTAAAGCATAACAAGGTCTTATATTACAAATTCATAACTGGCTTTCCATACATAAGGCAATTAAATTATTTAAAGCAATGCATTTAATTTTATGATCATATTTAGGAAAACAGCATATTAGACATAATGTTTTATATTCAGATGGGCTTTGAACCATGCTGTTTTGAGATTGAACTTAAGTTAAAATCATCTTAACATGTAGTGACACAGGTCATGCACTAAATGATTAATGGTAGAACTCTTGAAGATTCTTTGGTTTTCTATTTGAAAGAAAATTGCTTTTCAGTCGTGTATTTGAACTTGTCAAGAAGGTTTAATTTCCGTCTTGCGTTTTAATTATAAAACACATCGATATAAAATAGAAATCACTCTAACATGGAGGAGAGCCTTAGGGACACAACGTTACCCAGAAGAAAATGGCACTTTTAATAAGTTAAAATCGTATACTTCTAATGCATACACATACACTGTAACACAGCTCGAACGAGAAAAAAACTTGGGCAAACACGACGCTACCATGAGCAAGCGATATCATTGGACAAATTGTGGGTTGGTATAAATTACTATAAAAAAAAACCCAGACAGCTACGGAAACAAGGATTCCGCAAGCTTCGTAATTTATAAATTCAAAGGAGTGGGACCGCGTCCAAATTCGACAAATATTAACAGCCTACAGTGTTTACCCAAGACCTTTTAGTAGACCATGTTAAAAGGCGAGTTAAATTTTATTGAATACGCCTGCATGAAATATAACAAATTACAGTTTGATCTCTTTCGGGAGTAGCTTTTGACACTTTATAAAGTGTTTTCCTGTGCTTAACATTATCTCGCATGTTCATTTCAGATTAGCGCCTTCCAAACCATACTGAGATCATTCATCTGGTAATATTATGAGCATGAGGAAAACTGGTGTAAAATAAACGTATCAAATGCTGAACTAGCAAATAACATTTTAGATATGTTTTTTGTATAAATATTTTTTATTACAGACATTGGTATTTGTGAGTGACATAAAGCAATGGCATAAAATTATTATGCAACTAGTTATATATGATAAATATAACTTGAAACCGGTTGATAAAGACGCTCAATTGCCTAACGAATCATCTGCTGACATTGCATATGACGCCATTATCGTAAGAGCGTTGCTATGACGTCGCGTTCTAATCCCCGCTTTTAATGGCAAAACATATACGGGGGGCTTTTGTCTAGTGTGTAGAGTTGTGCAATTTTCTTAAAATTCCTCTTTATGTGATAAATAGAATCTTACATTCGTGTTTATTCGATATCATTTTAATGAAACTCTTGGACTAAAAGCATATGACACGAGCCAAGCCAAGGTTCGTATCATATGTTTTAGTCAACTCTTCCATAAATGTGATATTGAATAAACACTCATGTAAGATCCACTATATATTGTATTTTCTTATGTACATGCACTGTGCTTAAAAAGCATTTTTCGGTCTTAGCTGAGATTGAGATGGATTTTTTCCACAGTATCAATTAAATAATTACCTAGAAAAGATGATACAATTCTTATTGAGATAGAAACAATGTAAAATGTTTATTTCAAATCCAAGTTCACTTAAAAGCATCTACATCAGATATACTCGTATATGACAATTAAGTTTCATGCGCAAACTCAGCTGAGACAAAAACATACTATGTAAACATTATACCAAAACGCATCCTAATAGCTTGCATACAAAGTTTTAAAAATGTCTTTCTACTGCACAGTTCAATTTAAACATTTTTTTTATACTATCAGATATTCAAATAAATTTCTGTGTGTATCCATATTTGTTTGATTTAATAAATCCGGCTTTTAGCATGTTTGGTTAGTTTGATCAACAAGCCCTTCTTCTGGACCCTTATAAATATGACAATGAAAAAGATGGCAGACATCCGTTAACATCGAGTTGTTGATATATTTGGCATTTTACGAGTTATTTGATAGTGTATTGGTTCAACAAGACTTCATGTCATCTCTGTGACTCAGTTACCGCTGGAAAGTATACTTTGTTTAAGCTTCGTATACTTGCAAGTTTGACATTACATGTAATTCTTACAACTATTCATGCTGTCTTTAATATCTGATAAATGAGACATACTTAGAGAAAACAAAATGTTTACTGAGGCGGTCTCGCTGAACAATTGAACAAACTATAACTATTAAAGAAAAATATATTTGATAAGAAGTCATCGTGATGCTTTTACGCATTCTTTACATTCAAACAGGCAATGATTTAGCATAGTTTCCCATGTAAATGAGATATTATGATACCATTAGTGATATGTATCGCGTGACATAGTTTTGCTGTCAAAGATATTGTTATACTGTTTCTGCTGTGGAACTCAGTTCCCCTGGGAACTCACACACGTTAGTGTTTCTAGGCGAGTATAAAACTTGTTATCAGAACAATACTCTAAACAGTTATGAGTGCCAACTTGATGTAATTATTCAATCTAAAACAGTATTGCGTTGCTGACAGCAGAATATCAAATGTTTCATCTAAACTCCGAAATAACGGAAACTGTTTATCGGTTTCTTCTCTTCCCTATAGATAACAGTGTGTCTGCCTGATAAAACCAATTAAACGGCATTTGATACATCTTTTCGACTGCAATTAAACAGACTTTTCCTCTTCAAGTTTTTAAATATATACCACGGCATATTCATCTGTATAAGCAAAACTTTTCTTTGATTTATTCAAATGGTTTATTGCATTTTAGGATAACGTAAAACCGAAGGTAAAACAGCTGAACCAAGTAAGATTAACAAAACCTTTGATCGAGAACTTAAATATAGCAAAAGTTGGTATTAAAGTACACATATAGTTATATATAAACAAACATGGTATCATGAATATCTCGGCGTTATCGTTTATTTTAAGAGAAAGTATCTGGTCGCGCATGCGCAAGATATTCACTTCTGATAACCCAATAGCTCGATTTAAAATAGAACCGACAAGCTTTTTTTTTTAAGTATTTCATTGAAAAAAAGTTAGAAATATTGATTAATGCATCTTTTATCATATTATTGAAAACCCGTATTATTTTGCCTAGATTCCCTTTTCTGCTATCTTAGATTGTACTCGCCACCTTATTGCGTAGTTCTGCTCTCGTATCAAAGGGTGGTTATCTTCTAAATATTGACCTTTGGTAGATATCGCTCGTAGATATCCGGTGTCGGTGAGATTTCGTGCGCTATTTTATGAGTGTGTGTTGATCCAGATGATTTTTTCTATATAGCAACGTTAAATTTACCAAAACTACCGATTTAGCAAGTTGGTTTTGTATTACCGTAATTTTGTTGATATTTGATTAAAGCGTCGTTTTACACATACCCTCATACTCTCTGTAAGTCATCATTAAAAACAAAACTCCATTTAAGTGTAGAAAAACTATATATAAAGGTGAATTGGGCATTATTTGTATTTCGTTGATCAACTTTGTTCACGTGTCACCTAGGTCGTTAACGTACACGCTTCCCTTGTGGCTTCCCTTGTGTATCAATTATGTCGTGACATTAATACAGCCAACAAGAGCATCAAACAGTGATTGTACAAACAGAACTCTCATGAAAGACTGTCAAATAAATTGAACAGAAAAATAAAATACCACAATGAAGTAATGAATAAATCACATTTGACATAAACGTTTGTCATAATGGTATATTCAATTATCAAGATTATCTGTAATTCCATTGGGAATAGGACATGATGACATGAATGATATGTGGAAAAGAATCTAAGTAGATTCAAGTAATGAAATAAGTTAAACACAAGCGAATATGTCTCCACAAAATTAGGAGTAGGGGCATATAGATTTGCCTTTGTCCGTTCTGTCGTGCGTTCGTTCAGGTTTCTGCCCGTATCTTGTGTGGCTCATAACTGCAAAACTATTTCTGCTAGAACTATAGTACCTTTTGGGATTGTTTTTTGATAAGTAAATATGGAGTTGCCTTTGCAATTGTATATGAAACGAGGATAGTTTAAACCATGAATTAGCCTAAATTGGCTCTGCTGAACTTGTTTTCTCTCATATAAGAAGACTAAACTGGCACGACTAGACAATGTAAAAGTATTACACTTTGGGAGTTTATTCTCAAATAATCCATGCACCTGGACATTTGTTTGCAGCTGCAGAAACTCCGAGGAAAGTTATGGACCTTGAGCAAGCAAAAAATGATTTTTTTACCTGAAAAGAATATGATTTAATCAAACTGGTCTAAAAGTACCTAGCCATCTGTTATCAGTAAAGTTATACGTTTGCTATGGGAACTACGATTTTGCTTTTAATACTTAATTCTATATGAGGGCACAGTAGTTTAGTGGATGCAGTGTCCGCCTTGGGCTTTTGCGGTTGCGGGTTCAAACCTTGATGAGAGCCTTTCTCCTGACATTCATTAGACACCAATTACTGGTTTTATTCAGGAAATGATTTCACAAATATGTCTGCAAGCCACAGACTTTCAACATAATTGAGTGGATATTAGTTAAAACTAATTCAATATTCTGTATTATCTGTACCTAAAGCATTTTCTTTTTTATACATTTATAATTGTCAATTGTTTTTGCAATATGGCTGACAGCTGCAAAAGAAATTATATCATAATGTACATATCATCCGTTAATTGTATTAAAACAAACGGAGCTTGTCCGCTTCCGGTGCGGAAGGCCGCGGGTTCGATCCCCGTGCAGGTCATACCTTCCCTTCCTTGACGCTCAGGATTTAGGGTTAGCATTACGACTGGTTTGTAGTTTGAGGATAAAGTGACCGCCCAGGGTTCAGCCCCCCACGTGTATCACTGCTATTTACTGGGCACGTTAAAGAGTCATCTTGATATTTTTCCTTTTCAATCCACACATTCCTCAATTTCGGTTAAAGACAAGGTTGAGATATTTTTATTAGCGTCAGTATTCGTATATTTATGTATTTTATTTTAAATATTTGTATCACCAATGATAGCTAGTGTTGGTAAGACATTTATACCCGCAGTGATGAACATGTTAATCTGTCTCTCAATAATGTTGCAGCTGGGAGCAAAGTGGTATCGTTGTTATGGTTTTAAGTTTTAACCTCGCAGTAAAAAATGCTGTGGGTTCTAGCTTTTCTTCAGGACCATAATTTATACCAATGTCTGATTCTACCTAGGATATAGACTTGTAGGTGTTTTCAAAAGCTTGCAGTATTTAATCGAGCTTAATAATAAATAAAAATTTTGTGTTTGTTAGGATAAATCTAACAAACACAAAACAAAAACTTTTTAAACAGACGGAACTGTTTCTACATTAGTCATAAGATAACGATACAATTGCTTGTGCAAAGGGAACTAATCTTAAAAACAACTTAAGATTTAGGACATCATTCTAAAACATCTAAGTCTGAGATTTTGTTTAAATCAAGCAAAACATTTTTTCCAGTAGCACTGAGACTTAAAACGAACGGATTCGTATCTTGTTTGTATCCCTTTTGGAGAGTTCTCATCGCAGCGATTTAACTTTTCATTTATCCTGTGTAACCCTAGATAACATGACATTAATGTAATTGAAATTACATGTATTTAGGCGTAGTTTGTCAAATGGTATATTATACCAATTACGATTTAATTGGTTACATTACACCGGCGGTGCAAAAACTGAAAGCGGCGCTGCTATAGCGATAACATGCATGCTTCTCTCTCTGTTCATTTAATGCATGTTAATTGTTTCCGCTGATTTGTACAAATCATAGAGAAATCACGATTGTGAAGAAATATGTGCTTGTGTTTCATTAATGTTTTTGTTAAACATATTTGTCTTGCATTCGATTAAAACGAAACTTTATTAACTTGTTGAGCTATTTTCACAGGAATAATAGCTAGATATTATATGTATAGTGATTTATAGTGAGTGTTAGGAACGATAACTCGGAGAAGAGAATTAGGGAAGGATAAGCACTTGACTGTCTTACAAGGTCGTGGAACGAGATGGTTGGGAATAATCGAAACGGCATTCATCCGTTTCATCCGTCGTATACGTTAAATAATACTGGCTAATCCGCTATAAAGATATGTCACGTGTTACTCATTTAAACAGTTAACACTTTAGTATTCTACATGTATATATAATGTAACAAAATACATGGTACACGTTGTGTTGAAAACACACTTACCATTCTGTTCAGAATCAGAAACCAGATGTGCTTAATTGAAAATTTTGCTGATATCGTTTTAACAGTAATTCCGGGTATAATATAATAAAACTGGCTCTACCTCATACATAAATCATACCCGCATTGATTAGCATCGAGCTGCGACATACGAGTGAATGAGCGGTCATGTTTGGATATCTCAACAAGAAATACAGAATGGTTTATACGCATTTTTAGACAGCGACTCATTGACTGCTCAATTCAGAAGAGGAGCTCAAAATTATATGATTCTTCCAAAGCAAATAGCTATAGAGGTTTTAAAACTCTTTTAAATATTGAAAAGTATTATATGTTGACATGCCTTCAAAATTGATAAGATCTATGGCATAACTTACAAAATGAAAAGGGTCGCCATGAAAACACTGATAGACATCTAAGATTTTGTCCGGTACATAGTAAACAAGAACTCCATGTTGTTGAAAACAGAATTTCAGTTTTTAATAGGGTGCAAGGCTTATGTCACACTTCGGAAAAAACATATTACAGGGGCACATGAATTTAGTTAAAACTGAACACAATTTTAACCATCCTATGTCAGACCTAAATGAGAAATATTCTTAAATTTGCCATGTTCTTACATGAAGCCTTTGAATTAAGGAGGTTGAAAATTCAAATAATCAGTGTATCTGTCACTCATTAAAAATATGCTTTTGAATGTAAAGTGTATGATGGGCCGGAGACCTAAATACTGAAATAAAACTTTTGACCTGACTTGGCTTGACTTGAATACTGACTTGTATGTCCTGGAAATAATTAAGTTTACGCATTTCTTTAAAAGTAGTCTTCCTCACAGTGATTGTAACCAAAGAGTACACGTTGTGATATCGACATCAACTTCCGTTAGTGATTGTAACCCTAGAGTACGCGTTGTGATATCGACATCAACTCCCCTTAGTGATTTTAATCCTAGAATACACGTTGTAGTATCGCCATCAACTCCAAGGAGTTATTGTAACCCTACCGTTCAAGTTGAAAAATCGACCTTCCCACCGTGATTGTAACCCTAGCGTTCACGCTGTTATATTGACATCAACTCCCCACCGTGATTGTAACCCTAGAAAACATGTTGTAATATCGGCATCAACTCCCCACAGTGATTGTTACCCTAGAGTTCACGTTGTAATATCGACATCAAATCCCCGCAGTGATTGTAACCCTAGAGTACACGTGGTAAAATCGACATTAACTCCCCATGGTGATTGTAACCCTTTAGTTCACTTTGTAATATCGACATCAACTCCCCACAGTTATTGTAACCCTAACGTTCACGTTGTAATATCGACATCAACTCCCCACAGTTATTGTAACCCTTTAGTTCACTTTGTAATATCGGCATCAACTCCCCACAGTTATTGTAACCCTTTAGTTCTCGTTGTAATATCGACATCAACTCCCCACAGTTATTGTAGCCATAACATTCACGTTGTAATATCGACATCAACACCCCATAGTTATTGTAACCATAACATTCACGTTGTAATATCGACATCAACTCCCCATAGTTATTGTAACCCAAACGTTCACGTTGTAATATCGACATCAACTCCCCACAGTTATTGTAACCATAACATTCACGTTGTAATATCGACATCAACTCCCCATAGTTATTGTAACCATAACATTCACGTTGTAATATCGACATCAACTCCCCACAGTTATTGTAACCATAACATTCTGGTTGTAATATCGACATCAACTCCCCATAGTTATTGTTACCATAACATTCACGTTGTAATATCGTCATCAACTCCCCACAGTGATTGTAACCCTTTAGTTCACGTTGTCATATCGACATTAACTCCCCTAAGTTATTGTTACCATAACATTCACGTTGTAATATCGTCATCAACTCCCCACAGTGATTGTTACCCTTTAGTTCACGTTGTAATATCGATATCAACTCCCCTTAGTTATTGGAACCCTAACGTTCACTTTGTAATATCGACATCAGCTCCCAAAAGTGATTGTAACCCTTTAGTTCACGTTGTAATATCGACATCAGCTCCACTTTATTATTGTTACAATAACGTTCACGTTGTAATATCGACATCAACTCCCCATACTGGTTGTAACCCTTTAGTTCACGTTGTAATATCGACATCAACTCCCTATAGTGATTGTAACCCTTTAGTTCACGTTGTTATATCGACATCAACTCCCCATAGTGATTTAAACCCTTGAATACACGTTGTAATATCGACATCAGCTCCCCTTAGTGATTGTAACCCTTGAATACACGTTGAAATATCGACATCAACTCACCATGGTGATTTTAACCCTAGAGTTCACGTTGTAATATCGACATCAACTCCCCTTAGTTATTGTAACCCTTTAGTTCACATTGTAATATCGACATCAGCTCCCCTAAGTTATTGTAACCCTAACGTTCACGTTGTAATATCGACATCAACTCCCCATAGTGATTGTAACATTTTAGTTCACGTTGTAATATCGACATCAGCTCCCCTTAGTTATTGTAACCCTAACGTTCACGTTGTAATATCGACATCAGCTCCCCACAGTGATTGTAACCCTTTAGTTCACGTTGTAATATCGACATCAACTCACCATGGTGATTTTAACCCTAGAGTTCACGTTGTAATATCGACATCAACTCCCCTTAGATATTGTAACCCTTTAGTTCACGTTGTAATATCGACATCAGCTCCCCTTAGTTATTGTAACCCTAACGTTCACGTTGTAATATCGTCATCAACTCCCCATAGTGATTGTAACCCTTTAGTTCACGTTGTAATATCGACATCAGCTCCCCTTAGATATTGTAACCCTAACGTTCACGTTGTAATATCGACATCAGCTCCCAACAGTGATTGTAACCCTTTAGTTCACGTTGTAATATCGACATCAACTCCCCTTAGTTATTGTAACCCTTTCGTTCACTTTGTAATATCGACATCAACTCCCCATAGTGATTGTAACCCTTTAGTTCACGTTGTAATATCGACATCAAGTCCCCACAGTTATTGTAACCCTTTAGTTCACGTTGTAATATCGACATCAACTCACCACAGTTATTGTAACCCTTTAGTTCACGTTGTAATATCGACATCAACTCCCCATAGTGATTGTAACCCTTTAGTTCACGTTGATATATCGACATCAACTCTCAACAGTGAATTAAACCCTAGAATACACGTTGTTATATCGGCATCAACTCTCCATGGTGATTTTAACCCTAGAGTTCACGTTGTTATATCGACATCAACTCTCCATGGTGATTGTAACCCTAGAGTTCACGTTGTAATATCAACATCAACTCCCCTTAGTTATTGTTGCCTTAGCGTTCACGTTGTAATATCGACATCAACTCTCCATGGAGATTGTAACCCTAGGGTTCACGTTGTAATATCGTCATCAACTCCCCTTAGTTATTGTAACCCTAACGTTTACGTTGTAATATCGACATCAACTCCCCATAGTGATTGTTACCCTAGCGTTCACGTTGTAATATCGACATCAACTCCCTACAGTAATTTAAACCCTAGTATACACGTTGTAATATTGACATCAACTCCCCATGGTGATTGTAACCCTACCGTTTACGTTGTAATATCGGCATCAACTCCCCACAGTGATTTAAACCCTAGAATACACGTTGTAATATCAACATCAACTCCCCACAGTGATTGTTACCCTAGCGTTCACGTTGTAATATCGACATCAACTCCCCACAGTTATTGTTACCCTAACG
>JAULCC010339559.1:1031-11777 GCA_032358795.1 Nuttallia obscurata | reverse complement strand
TATCATAAACATACCAATAATAAGAACACATATATTTGCGACTGGTCCTTGACATTCGTAACGATAATTTCAGGAGACTATTGTCTAGTGCGGTTGAATAATGATACCTTCTGCCTCTTTGTTAAAATTCATAATTGAACTTATGATTAATCCCTTGCCAATTAATTACTCGCGTAAGGTAATACAAAATAAATTTAAAATTCAATACAAAAAAGATACGTGAAGATTGACAAAACCAATATTCAAGCAAACTTTGTTGAAGACTGCACGAAGAACGTATAAATGTGTCACCATATTGCTATTACACAGAAAATGTTTAATTCAAAATACAATTATGCTAACCACTAAGACCTTAAAGTGATGAAAATTAATATATGCAAATCAATGTACGAATATTAATTTCCAATTCGGCTCGATTATGGATCTGATGCTGTTTTCAGTGTTGTTTATTTTCAAGCACATGTGGATAGAGTAGGTTAAACGAGGGATTTTCTCAAAGCATTAACGATTTAATAACCAAGTTATAAACGGAAACGCAGAATATAAGTTATTTTACGTTCTCGCAATAAGTTTCACGTAACCCTAATTTAAACCTAAGATAAATATTATTGTTTGACTAAGAGAAGAAGTTCATCATGTTCAAAAAACAATGGGTACATATTCAAAATAGAAATAAAATGAGTTTTTAACAAGTAGTTATAATAATCAATATTCAATCGTGAGAGGCTTCATCTTGGATCGGAGAAAAAGACACAATAACCGTTAGATATGAGGCACCAACAGTAACCATATTTGGAACTCACCATGACATAGCAGATAGTGTTGACACTACTTTGCTTTAAATTGACCCAAATCGTTTGTGTTATACCTGTAAAGGTTAAATCAATAACGATTTGGATATTTGAGTCATTCGTTTTTTCTAGATAGGTAATTATAAATTTAGATGTATATATTTTCAACACCCTTTAGGCGAAATTGAATAAAACATCAGTTTAGTAAAGAATCGGGTGTATATGTTTGTAAAAGAGTTTTAAACCGGTAATATTTTAACATTTACTATTGATACAGGCTCAATACGCTATTAAAAAGCATATTTGTTTACCTGGACAGATTTGCAGATGATTTCTTTGGTTAATTTCTGTCTCGAGTTTTCGTAGGCTTTGTCTTTTATTTGCGCATGCGCAGTTGCTTCTTTCTCAGTAAATTTTGCTGCCTTTTCTCATTATTTTGCTGTTGTATTGGTGAATGTAAATGCAACTTTTGATTTAGCAAAAGGAAAATAACCATTTGAAATTAAAGTATATATTCAGACTTTTGTGTAGAACATACTTACAGCCAGAAGAACAGTATTAAAAACAGATATATTAAATTCCATTGAAAATAAGCCTTATTGTCCTAAGATTTTGAAAGAGTACACTTTAATCTACAATATAATATGTCTTATGTTCCCAAAAAAGTCTTGAACAAAAAAAATATGAAAATTTTAATCATTAAAAATAACTTAATGATAATCTTAAAAAATGCTTAATTATAAATATAACGTTGGACTTCTGCTACCATAAGGACAGTTACAATAAGCCTATTGAAAATGATAATTGATTTGGCACGCCTGTATTTATTATAATAAATATACATGTTTAGCTATGTTATTAAATATTATTATTTCAGTATTTGTATCATTCTTAAAATATATCATTATTTATTTTTATTCTTGTTTCTGTTTGTTTTTGTCGTAGTGTTGTTATTGTTGTGGTTGTACGTTGATGTTGAAAATATTATTTCAATAAATAACATTCTTATCTTAATTATTATCAAATATGAAATTTCACTTATTTAGATGTGTCCAAAAATATTGCAATCAAACCATCTTTCATAAATCCTCAATGTGTCCTCTTTTGTTTTTCTCTTCCTCTTTTCCACCCTTCTCTCTGCATCTTCTTCTTTTTCCCTTTTACAATGTAGCTTTCCTTATTTTCCTATTTGGCTTTTTAAATCGCTCTTAAGTTTCTCTATTTTTTCTCTTATTCGTTCCGAATGTTTCTATTTATCTTTCTTCCTTTAATGCATTTGTTTCTTCAGCTTTCTTAATATACACGTACTTGCATGTACCCATGTAATTAGGATATGGTTATATGTCACTATTTTTTAAACTTTGTTTTGAATGTTATATCGTTAGGACCACAATGGAAATAAGAGTTAATTTTGACTCTTCTTTTATGTTATCCTTATCATTAAATGTTGAATTGAAATGGCCAATTAATTTATATATGTTTGTTTGTTGACTGTGTGTCCTAATTAGAGCCATGTCAATTGTACATTTTATGGTGAAATAAATCTATATATTTTCCATTTTGTTTCCGTGCCGAGTATATATAAATAGTCTTCTTCTTGTTGTTGTTGCATTGATTCGTGCATGAGTCGATTTGATTTAGGTCATAATTACTTGGGGAAAAACAATAAAATAAAGAGGACTGAACGTTTGACAAATAAAGCGGCTAAACAACCGAAATTCACTAAATAAAAAGCAGGACACTTTATCTAGTTTAAACATGTTTTATATTATCTTTTACAGGACACTTTGATTGTTATAGATTTAGGTCGATAAATGTCATCAATTAATTTTACAAGAACTTAATATTCAACAAGAAAGTTAAAAGTACTCTAATATGGCACTGCACCAGTTCTGATTTAACAAACTAGAAATAGGGTTTATTTTATATCTAAATATAAAATGCCTCTTACTTTGTAGGAAGGTATCATGGTGCAAGAAATTTGGTCCTGCTACAATTTTTATGATGATAGCGAGATATCAGATTGCAGTCAATCTGAGTAAATATAAATGTAAGTTTAATAAATAGTATTTTGTTAATTTCGAAGTTTTGTATCAAAACTTAAAACTGTTTTATCAGCTGCATGTTTGGAATATACCTCAACTGTAAGTCAAATTTTCGCTCTTGCGGACGTTACAACCAACTTTTATTAACTCATACATTCATTTTGCATTGGTGTTATTTAATACGGCATCTCATTCCAAGAATAATGCAAATATGATGTTATCATACCTCATAATCTCGGATATAATCTAAATAATTTATAGGAGTAGCAATGAACAAGAGGATTTAAGTGTCATGCAACTATTGTGATTTGCATGTTGCTTCTTAGAACTTTGACATATATACCAGAATACAAAAAGAAAATAATACGTTGGAGTAGTTTATTCATAAGATTTTGTCCACAATTAGGGCATTTTGTGACAGATAAATGAAACGTTTCGCGTTAATGTAACCACTATGCTATGGAGATAGCATCTCTTTGGCATAAATAAATTCTCAATTGTATAAATATCCACCGAATCGTATGGTGTAATTTGTGACACTATTTGTCTGTAAGTTTGCAATGTCAAAATAATGCATTTTCTGATTCATATGCTTTTGTTGGAAAAATGACTTACATTTCTCATGCAAACAGCCACACTAGTTGTGCTTATAGGAATAATATTTTTGAAAGCATTTTAAGTTGTTGTCAAAACATAATTTGCTGCTATATATCATGAAAACGAATGCTAAATCAATTGCTTTCAATCATTAATTCTATAAAGAATAATGTGCATATTACGTTCTTTTCCTTGTGAGATACAAATCCTTAAGTCGAATTATGGCTTTACTGAAATACGTATTTAGTATCTTGAATTCAAAAACGTTTAAAATACTTGAAATGAGGTTCGAACACTTGTCTGAAATAAAGATAAAACTGCATTTCTGTCCTACGCAGACGCTAAGCGTCTTGACATTAAGACCTTTTGTTATTTGTAATGCTATTTGATGCATCACATCAGAATATTATCAGTAATAAATAGACATGTTCAAATGCATATCGAAGTTTCAATCAAAATACCGTTTTTATCATGATCTTGAGTATGTTGCACATATTTACTAAAATCAGTATAAATGTTCATTCCTAAAGGCAGTAATCCTAAGATGCAATGTATGTAGAGACCTGAAAACCCTGTAGGATAACACTATTTAGAAAAAATCATTTATCTAATATCAGTTCGAGACAATATAACGAACAGAACCATTGCATTCAAATACAATGACACCATTAACCTCAGAAATATTAGTATTGACGATGGAATCTTTAGCACAATGTCTTGTTGATGGAAACATGCCTGGATGCGAAATAAAAAACAAACATTTAAACGCGATGGTGAAATAAAATAAAAAAAAATAATTTTGAAATGTGAGATTACAGGTCAAATTGATGAATCGTATTTTCTAGATTCGTTTGATGAACATTGAGGACGCTGAACTTGACTTATTGAATTTGCCTACATAGAGAAATGAATAGGTTGGTAGCGATGACGGAACATTTATCTGGCATTGTGTCAAATCTGTGTTGGTGCTTCTTAAGCATTTTCCAACGATCCTACCTATGTATTAAATTAGTGGAAATAAAATAACGTAGTTAGTTTCTGTTGATCAACATAAGTCGTTACGATAATGTATACGTTCACTGTACGTTTATTAAATGAAGGATAAGAGATCAAAGATATAAAGTTTGCAATCAACCAGTACATGATATCAATTGAAATTGACAAAAAATGCACATGCTCTGAATCCCAATAACAAATGACATAAAGAGTGCGTGATCTTGTTTGTCAGTGCCGCCAATTTGCCTTTTTATGCTACCTTGATATTTTTTAAAGTAAAGATATTAGTGTTATTACCAAGGATATCTTTTTTGTTGTTTGTATCTTCTCTATTTTGCGTTTTATGCTGGTTTTGGGAATAAATTATGGATAAGCGGGAGATCATTTCAAGTGAATTCGATTTTTTTAATCTCTTTTTTATGTTTAGTCGTAATTCAATCGGCTTATTGTAACGTGTAGCTGTTATTAGGCGCAAGGCTGTTACATCACGCAGATAATTTACTGATACTTTTAAACTGTTTTTAAATACCAAGCGTTAGAAATTTTGATTGTACTATTCATCACAAAACAATGAACGTCTATATAGCGTCATTTTGTGCGTACAATGAACTATACAAAATATATACTGCCAATCAATTAAAACGCACCACTCTGAAAACATGCATAAATAATTATTTAACCTTATGATTAGATATGCTGCTGGATGTTTAAGTTCCTGACTAAGGTAGATACACACAGGTAAGGTTTTTGCTAGACTATTTCGTTGAGGTGTATGGAAAACGAGCTGCACGTGCAAATGACTATTTAACTGCACACCGTTCATACACATTGGCACATTGATACGCTGTCTGTCTAAACAGATAGTCTACCCATAAGGAGAGATAAAAGCGCAATAACTTTCACTAAGGCTAAATCTATGGGGCGTCTGACTGACGCGCAACGTCACGAAGCCGTTGGTATGGTCAGCGGCGGCTTGGAATACCGAGAGGATGCTCGTCGAATGAACTGTCATAACTCGACAATATCTCGTTTGATTGCTAGGAATGCTGCTACAGGGTCTGTTAGCTACAGACCACGTCCGGGGCGTCAGAGAGTGACGTCAGTACGGGAAGACCGGAAAATCGTTCTTCAGCATCTATGGAATCGTTTTAAGAGTGCGGAAACGGCTCAGGAACGACGTGGAGTGGACCAGCATCGTATAAGTGTCGCCACAATTCGACGGCGTTTATCAGAACACGGTCTAAAAGCACATAATGTATACAGAGGTAGCGTCCTGACGGTAGAAAGGCGCCGAAATCGAGAAATATGGAGCCGGCAACACCTCCGATTGAATCAGAGACAGTGGAACAGTGTTTTATTTATGGACGAATCACGTTTTTGTATTGATTTACCTGACAGGACGAGCAGAGTATGGCGTCGAAGGGGAGAGAGATACGCTGTTTGCTGCGTACGTCAAGCGTCTAGGTGGGGAGGTGTAGCGTCATGGTGTGGACAGGCGTATCGTGGAGGCATTAAACCGAACTACAGGTCATAGATGGCAGTTTGACGGCCCGACGCTATATTGATGAAATCCTAGAACCTGTAGTTGTGCCGTTTCTGCGTGAGCACACTGACGTAACGACGTTTCAACAGGTTAACGCGCGACCGCACTTGGCACGAGTGACTACGCAATTTCTGCAGCAGAACAATGTCAATGTTCTAGGATGGCCATCATTTTCACCCGAATTGAGCCCTATAGAGCATTTTTGGGACCAGCTGGGACGTCGAGTTTACAACGGCCACCATCAAGTCAGGAATTGTCAGGAGCTCATCGATGCCCTACGGGAGGAATGGGATGCTATTCCCCAGTTCAGGGTTCAGCGTCTGATCCGAAGTATGCGTCGACGTTGCCAAGCTGTACTGAATGCAAGAGGCGGACACACAAGATACTGAGATGTGTGACTTTTCGTTTTCTTCAAGAGGCCGATATGCCCAAACAGTTTGCTTATGATGAGTAACGTGTCTTGCTATCTGCTCAGAGAGCTCTTTATTTGTGAACAGTGCTTTGCTTTAGACTATGAGAAGAAATATAAAAATATATTTACATATTTCCCACTGGTGCGTTTTCATTGAGTGGCAGCATATTTGTAATAAATCGCCGTAAACAATCTGCTCGGAAACTTTATCTAACGTTTTGTTGGAAAATACAGTACTAAACTTTCCTTAAATAATGACATTTTGCAGCAAAACAGCATGAGATATAGAGGATCTTACATGAGTTGTCTGTTCGTATAAAATTTTATTAAACGACTTCATTGAAACATTATTAAGCGAGCCTATGGCTATCGTTTTCCTGGACGAGCTAACGTTTCATGGTAAATTTACCCGCGTCACCAGTTGCTTCATATGGCATAAACGCACACATGTCATTATTCAATGCATATATTAATAATATTTTACAAGTTGTATGCAATCTCTTTGTAACCGAAACCACACGTAAAGGTCGTAATTTTTACTTAAAAAATGGGAACAACGCGTGTTGGTTTTGTAGCTTTCAACAGTCTGTATATTCAGAGTAAGGTGTACTCCGTCAGTAGAATATATATGTTGTACAACTATGCATTAAAGCGTTACGATACAATGAAGAAACTGGAAAGTTATACGAGCGTTTTCTTAAAATTTCTTAATTTGGCTATTACAGTGAAAAATAAAAAAATAACACAAAATCTACCATATGTAACAACTTTATTTTCGATTATAAAGCACGTACTATTTTATAGGTTTCCAGATCTCCAAAATTTCAAGTTTCTAGATTCCTATGTCTTCACATATTGTTTATGTGCCTAAACCAATCAAATGACAGTTTTTGCGGCAAACGTCATACACACGTCATACACGGGTCATGTTTGTACACTTCCATTCAGTACGTAAGCGGAAAAATGTTTGAGAAAATCAACAGGTTAAACAGTGATTTATTTCTCATTTAGAAATAGTGCAATTATATTTGGATTATCACGGTTAATGTAGGTGGAAATTTTGTGTAGATCTGATTTAGAGATTATAGCTTTGTGGATGGTTGGCACTGAAATAGATCTAGCTTATTGTTACTGGCTTTGAATGATTTATCACGGTCGAACAATGTCAAATTCAACGCGAGTGTCTTGTAAATGTCTGCATATGTCTCCTCAAAAACAATGAAATTTTAGGGACATTTTGAAAACAAAAGTTGCCTTACCTCGAATATTTTATATTTATTTTTCTCAATACATCACAAAATTCCAAGAATACAATGTCCAGCCTGATAACTCAATTGGTCATGGCAACTCGGTGTACTGGGAAGGTTCTGGACACGAGCCCCAGTCAGGCTTACTTGTTTGGATATTTGCAATGTGTCGAGAGTAACTGTTCGTAATATAGTATTTGTTCACATTGTTAAAGTTGTTCCGGTCGCAAAGGTTAATTATAATTCGTATGTTACGCGCAATAATACATCTTTATGAACTGTACTGAGGACTCCGCCTACTAAAAGGTCACTAAAGGTCGTTTGCTTCATGCAACATGAACCGCATTTGTTTGCAAAGAAATCAATAGTCGAATGTAAATATTTTAAGCATGTAACGTTGACAATTCAACTTTGCATGAGCGCTTTAAACCGTTGATAGTTGATTGTAGCGGCAATGCTCTCTCAGCCATGTATGTAAACACGTTGATGAATACGGAGAAAGTGAATTGGTTTTGTTATACCAACCTAGGTACGTATAAGAAGTTACTCGTTATACTAACCCGGAGATAAGTATATCATGTAATAAAAAATGTTTTATCATAACAATGTGTTTTTCCTTCGCCAATTTTATAATGGAGGTTTATTTACATAACAAATGCATCAAGTTGTCCTTCGTGAACATGTGTTGTACGGCAAAGTTGTATACATTAATCACATAGCTTCAACAAGAGCCATTTCATATATGCAATTATTTAACCACAGTCTTATATTTCCAACGTTCAAAGACCAGAGAAACAACTTCACTACGTAAAGACACTATTATGTGCAACTAATGGTAAATTTGATTAAATTTATAGCAATATTTCAATTTGTGAAAAACTATGAATTGTCCTTTCCTGCAACATTATACGAGATGATGCATTTGGACAATGTAAAGCTTCCACAATTCCGATAATGATAATGAATTCATAACAATATGTCACTATTGTCACATATAACTGTTTAAGGTTAAAGTCGGTTAACTTTCTGTGAAATGAGGATTTGATGAATTACATATTCAATGTCCTATATAAATAAACAATGTATCAGTCCGTATTCATATAAATGTATTGTATTGTATAAGCAAAGGAAGTGTATATAGATGAACATGCAAATGTCAAAACGACACACGAAATTGATAGTATTCAATCATATTCAGGATACATGTACTTATACCACTGAGTTCGTGTTGCAATTTTTAATCTACATTTACCGGCGATATGTATGCCATAATAATAAAGCAGTTTCGAATAAAGAAATAATGCTTCTATAAATAGTTTGTATTGTATGTGTTGTATTACATGATATAGAGAACCTTTCCGAATTCGTTACATGTGTAGTTTTAATTTTTCACTAACACCTTTTAAGTTATTGAATATCAAAGCTAGATATTTTCGGGTAATTAAGCGTTCGGTTTATCTATGTCTATAGTTTTAATCCAATGCTATATATAGTGATTGTATTACATGGTTTGCAGTTCGACTATAGTTTAGCTAGAGAGATATAGAGGATCCTACATGAGTTGTCATTTCGTATCAACGTTTAATAAACGAGTTCAGGAAAATGTTATAAAGCGAGCCTTTGGCGAGCTTAATAATCTTTCTTGAACGAGTTTTAAAAAAAGTTGATATGAAATGACAACGAATGTATAATTCTTTTAATCTTTTAATCACATCACAATACAACAAGAGGTTAATAAGAATTTTTATTGATTTGAACTAAAAAGATAATCTAGTTAAGACTATGACGTCAAATTTATAACACATTTACGTTATTTTTGTGACGTCATTTCGCTTAAACTACACATTTTACAGATAAGTAAAAACGAACTCGATATATCTACCCAGAGATGATCGGTGTTATGTGATAAAAAGTATTTTTGATATTTTCTTTTTATCTGCTTTATGCTATATGTGTTAGAGTATGTCCGTTTAGCCTCAAACAAAACACATATAGCAGAGGTAACGTAATGTTTCAAACATTAACAGGATATAAGAATCATACATGCATTAATTTGTAACCTGCAGCTGGCATCTTATGGATAATTGTAAACTGTGCAGACCTATATGTATTGGCGCAGTTGGCAATGATTCAATTACGTTATGTTTAATTTCAAAACCAAAGCGGAGACCGGGCGTCATGTGCACACTTTAAGGCATCACCCGGTGTGAAGAGGTCGGCGAAAGATCGCGTGATAGGTCACAATTTAAAGTGCCCCGCTAGCTATCATGCCGGAGCCATGAGAATCGCTAGCAGACGATCGGCGATTTTCATGGAAATTGGGGTCTTATTCTAGGACCGTTTATCGGTGGGTGTGCAAAAGGCACTATTCTTATGTCCTATCTGTACTCCTGCGATACCCCTTCGGTATCCGACTGGGTGCCGGCAATTGAAATATAGGTCGTACGGCGGCCGGACGGGCATCTGTAGTGTGCCGGTCGAGTGCCAAGCGATCAACAACCGTGATCAATTGTCATGTTAAAATTGAAAGACAGAATGTGAATAAATTGTTGACATACTTTACTGATATACTCTTTACTTAACTTTGTTGGCATGTTACTATTCGTCATTTATTTATGTAGAAATAAACAATAATGTACAATGTTTTCCGTTTCTTTAAAGTTTAAGGTTTTTACCATCTCTGTTTCTTTTTTCGTTCTTTTTCATTATTTCACATCTTTTTATTCTCTCCATACACTACTTTTAGTGTTCTAATAGCTTTAAATGTATTACAAACAAAACAAACAAACACTATATCAGTAAACCTTTCTTTTATTCAACTAGAGCTATCAAAAACTGTGCCAGCCTACCCTCACACATTAGACTATGGTTATGTCCGCCTTACCGGTTAAAATTACTTTAGAACGCTGAATATCTTAATTTAAATATAACAATTTATCGTAGATAAATGGATTTATGGCAAAGGCACCCATGTTAAGCGTCGTGCCGAATAAAGTCATATAAGGTGTACGCATTCGTGCAGCATACCGTTCTAGTTTGGAAACTGCAACGTGACATCTCGCTCTGACATTGCGAGGTAGTACACAAAGACAGAACCCACATTAGTAACCAAGGC
>JAULCC010339448.1:0-11778 GCA_032358795.1 Nuttallia obscurata | reverse complement strand
TCATGTCATACGTTTTTAGTCAACTCGTTTCATAAATATGATATTGAACAAACACTCATGTAAGATCCTCTATTTAATTTAGATTGGTGGACTTCATATAAACATATTGCATGTTTTATAGAAGAAATTTAACTGTTCACTTCATGGTTAATTAAAACATGTCTTATATATATAATATATCATTTTTAAGAAAACTATATTAAAATGAAACAAAAAACACATTCATAAACAACACAAATGACACAGAAAATAAAACACAGATATCAGGTACCACAGCTTTGGTTGGCTTTGAATGTATTTGTAATCTTTTTTTCAGAGCTGCCTGTTTGGTTTCCTCATTTTGACTGTGATAATCAACATATCATTCATTCTCCAGACCAACAGGAAACTGACTGTTGGATCAATCAGTAAAGGTATGTGTAACTTTAACATTGGATCAGACCAATGAAAGAAATTTCTGTCAGTCAGTCTAATGGCTTCATAATTGTCCATTTAACAGAGTTGTCACCAATTTACTCAATTTATTTGTTATAGTCCATCTGCCAAAGCCGAGAACCCTGCATCGGAGTATAAAGAATATTTTGTGGGTTATACTTGTAGCTTAGATCACCTGTTTATGGAGTCTGTTTGATGGCCTTGCCACCATTGGGGAAATGGATATATTCAAGATGGCAGCCAAGATGGCTGACAAATTTTACAAAAAGATAACAACTGACTGTGGATTTTATTTTACTGTATTCAGTCCTGTGCATACCTATACCTATACCTATATGACTTCAGAATATCATTTGATGAATTCTGAAATAATCAAGGTCATCATGATATCCAATATGGCCACCAAAGTAAGCAAAACAGAAAAATTTATTGGAATTTGTTTAAAATGCAGGCATTTTGGATACATAGACATTAACTGTATTTATGTTATGAAATATCTGTTGCAAATAACATTATTTAGTGACAAAACAACAAAAATGGTGCCCAATATGGCAGCAAAAATATACTTTAAGGAATACAGTCTCAGTACAATTCACCTGTTAGGGGGAGGCTGTAACTAATAATGGTAGAAACTATTGTGGCCCAACCTTTTTTCGTTATGAAATATGAAGTAATAATAATGTTGGTAGAAAATGGGCTAAAAATAAAACAAATACGTGAAGACCATACATTGATAAATTTGCAAGGTAAAGTTAAGTTACTTGGTGCAGTTACCAAGTGAATGACGACAAACAAGTGTAAAAAATTTCAAAACTGTAGAATAAGTGAAAGGAAAACAATGAGTTTGTAAACCAGCACCCAAACATAAACCTTAATTTCTTACTTGAAAAGAGCCATAATTTGAGTAAAATGCAGGGTAGAGTTCTTGTTCTTGGTACATCAACCCAGGATATAATAGGCAATTAGTTTTAGGGCAATACCCATTTTCAAAGTTGTAGTATAAGTAGTATGAATGTTATGAGTGTGTATACCAGCTTGAACGCAAACTTAAACTTAAACTTAAATACTTGGTTGTAAAAGGGCAATTATTTGGACAAAAAGCAAGGTAGAGTTATGGTTCTTGATATACAAAACCAGTGTATAATAACCATTAAGTGTTCAAAGCTCTAGTATAAGTAGAATGAAAGTTATGAGCTTATAAACAAGCTTGCACACAAACATTAACCATAAATTCTAAATTGAAAAAAGCAATATTTTTGGGGGGGAATATAGATGTATTATTTCATTATAAAAAACTGATTGAATGTTTCACTTTTTTCATCCCTTTAGTTGACAACCTTCCAAGTTATTACGACTATGAGATATCCCAAACCAACACAAAAACTGCCTTAATCAATGTGTTTGCTTGCAAAAATGAAGTTGTTTTGACAGTTAATGGGAAAGAGGTAAGTTATTGTTTGAATCTCATGGTATATATAACCTGAATTCTAGAATTCCTAACAGTATTATCCTAATAATTACTTATTCATTTGAGTTCACTTTTAATAGTGCCTTTGTGCTCTTGCATTTACAGTATATTGAAGTTAAATTAAGATTAAGAAAAATTGCTGCAAACTTTCTTGAAGGATTGGCGAGTTTATTTTGAACATGGAGGCTTTAAAATAATGGAAAAGACAGCTTGTGCCTTAAGGTTGAGATTTACAAATTGAGTATGCCAGATCTGAAGGCACAACATGAATCATAATATCAAGGTCTTTACTGTTTGCTATTCAGAAATAGTATTCTTTTGAAAATTTGCGCAATTTAATAAAAATTATATCAACTTTTCAAGGATTGTTGGGATCTAAACAGAATGTTCAACAGGACAAGTGATTTAATGCTTAATAAAGACTCATCAAAACCAACATTAAATGGTATCACCAGATTGTATTTTATTAGTTCATCATCTACATCTGGAACAATTTCTTTGGAACCTAAATCTGTAACTAAATTTATATTAGGGGTTTTAATATTTGAAAGTCATGAAGAATTAGATAATTTATTTGATGCAGTAAATAAGAAAGGATGACAGAATATTGCAAAATATGCACTGGACAAAATAGAAGTGACTTTCATGAACATATCATTAGGTGTTAGACTTGAAGAGAATGGTTATAATGAATAATATGATGTAAACTTCTAAGTCCTGTTTCTGGTACAATGTAAATAGGTTGGTAAATTTTGATTAAACTTTACACGAATTAACATTTGGCAGTCCTCTACAATATTTGTTTAACTTATCTCCCTTGGATCAAAATGGAGCCAACCAGGAAGCTTATAAGTGTGGGGACAGTGGTCTAGTGGTAAGACACAGGACTAGGGATCAAAGGGTCCTGGGTTTGAATCCTGCCCGTACTGTTTATCATAGCAGGTATTTAAAATCATCATTTTTAATGCATATCCCTGTCCAATTTTATATCACAATTTACTTGAGATGTTTTAGATTGTGAATGGCTGGCTTGGAAACCCAGATATTGAAAAAAGAAACTGGAATTGATCAGTTTTGGACTCAGAAATCGATCAGGCAACCCAGTTGATACTGAGTGAATAACATAGTACTGAGTACTCATTGATGTCACCTTGAAACTTGATGCTATTATCAGCGTAGTGCAAACTTTGATTGTATGATATCAGATTCACTCAATTTGGCTTGGGATTTTATCTTAGACTTTATCATTTTTACACATTTTAGTTTAAAAGAGAGGATTTATTTTGAAGTCTTTCGTTACATTTGCCTGTTTCTCTTTTAAAACCAAGGCATTTATAGTGACACATTTTACATAAGTATGACTTTTATTTTAAAGGTTGTAAAATATGACAACAACACATTTTCTTTCTTAGTTGGGTGGGGATAGGTTTTGAACCAGTTAATTGGCATTTGAAATATATCAGATCCCTGTTAATTGGCATTTGAAATATATCAGATCCCTGTTTGTGAGTTTGACTTAAAGTGCATAAAAGTCCAAAGAAACCAAGACACAAAACACAACAACACAGTTCAGGTGATATTGTGACTTTTCTTTTGAAGGTACCCCTTGGTAGAACTACCTTATCATCCCAAAGATTCTGCTTGTCAAAAACAACATGATGCTAGGCTTTACATGAAGCATAAGCTAATGGGTATTTTCAAGTTAAAGCTGGGTCCCTTGTTCAAATTTAGCCTCACCATAGGTTTCACAAGTTTGCATAGCATTCAAATTCCTTTTTGTCATGAAATTTACACCCAGTTATAATTATAGCACATTTGAAAAACTGGTTGTATAATGTGTTACCCCTTGAAGGCTCAAGCTAATTTTCGAACGATATCTTAAGTTCTGCTTGACACATGTAGGGTAGAATCCTATTGAATTTGTGTCAGGGTGGAAGATTTTATTTGCAGTTATGGCCTTTTATAGGCTGAGACTGTTGAAAAATGACAATAACTTCAGTTCTGCTTGAGGTATGATGATCAAATTTCATAAGTGAGTTTTTTATCACACAAGGAAAAAGTCTATTGAACTTTGGTCCGGTTTGATGATTTTTTTCTGCAGTTATCCTCCTTTATGGATTTGAGATTATTGAAAAAATGTTGTTTTCAGACCATAACTTTACTTCTGCTTGTCTATTGTAACGGGTCTTTGTCATCTGTTCAGTACCTCTGGAGGTAATTTTTAGGTGGTATTTTAATTTTAAGTGGTAACCCCATATTTTGGACTGATCTTTTGTGTTTCTAAGGACAGTATGACTGTGGTCCTATATCAACCCCTGATGAACTACCACCTAATACTTGGACTGTCTAAATGTTGTCTTATTCCATTGTTTTGCACCAGGAATTTACCACTTACTGCTTAGTTTGACACAGACTGACTTGTATCACTTTATTACACGTCAATATGTAAAAGTGACAACATTAGGTGTTATCACATAACATCTAACCACTTGAAAAAAGTCACCACATACAACTCAAATGTGAATATGTGCATCCATCTGTCTTTCTTCCATCCATCCATCAATAACATCTCTTCCTAAATGGCTTAGCCAATTTTAATAAAACTTCATAGGAATGTTTCTTATGTAGTTTCCTTTCAAAATGTTTCTAGACAATAACTTTACTTCTGCGTGAAGTATGACAACGAAATTTCAAACACCCTATTGAAATTGGGTCTGGTTCGATGAGTTTTTTACAGTTGTCCTCCTTTATAGACTTAGATTTTTAGCTTAGCTGAGCCAGAGGCTCATGGTGGGCTATTGTCTTTGTCCTTCATCTGACCGTCTGTCCATCTGTCTGCCTGTCATCTGTCTGTTGTCCATCTGTGCTCTGTTAGTCAACATTCGCTTCCGATTCTTGTCTTGTCTGGAGCAGAACTTGAAAACTAATGAATGGAATTCAATACAACTTTATGCAATGGTCAAGCACGATGAAAGGCAATGCAATGTAAAAGAATCAGAGCTTCATTCAATGATTTAACACAAGATAAAGAAGTGAAGTGTTTGAACTACATTCATTAGTTTTCAAGAACCATAAGTATGTCCTGACAACCCAGATCTCGAGGTATTGCCCTTGAATGCTTTTTATTGTCAAGAGCATAACTTCAACGGCTTCAACTGATTATTGGAGTTCAATACAACTTCATGCAATAGTCGAACTCAGCAAGAGAAAGTACAGTGTACAAGCACATCATGCTTTCTTGATTAATTACAGATTTATTATACTTTGTTACCATTCCTATTGTTTGTACCATGACTTGAAAACTAATAAATGCAGTTCCAACTCATTTTCGTGCAATGGTCAAGCATAATGAGAAGAAGTGCACTGTTCAAAACCATTTCTCTGATATTCTATTAATTGCATAATTATTGCCCTTTGTTAGTCACTGCTGCACATGACTAAATGCAATATGCATACTAGGTAGGGGACTTTTGAATTTATTTATTTATTTATTTAGTTTTTTCTTCAGTCTGATTTGCAATCCATGTCCAATATTTTGCCCATGTCCCACAATCACCTCTGATGTCTGGCCACTTTGTTTCCAGATGGCATGTATTAATGTTTTCCTTTTCCACTGTTGTGGGCTATTTTTGGCAATACTATATTTCCTTGTTTTATTGACAATGCAGGTAGTACGTAATGCTGAACCTGAAGTTGATAGAGGTATCCATGTGATAGTCCTGAACCAAGCCACGGTAAGTTTACTCATCATCCTCTGACATTTTAGTGCTTGAATTGTGTTAATGTAGGACCTCCTTCCTGTCTACTCAAATCAAAAACCAAGGTACAAATTGTAAAAGTCATTTTCAGAAGTTTTATTCTTTCAGAACAAAAAAGTCTTGTATAAAGTTTTTGAACTGATACCTATAACTTTCTGTTGTTTTATATCAATATTTACATATACTAAGTCAAACAAACATAAATCATGTGTCATATGTTATTTGGAACCTCCTAAAAATGGACCCGTGGGTCAAAATAAATTAATGTAAATGGACCTGTGTGTCCATATTCTGTAATAGAAATTGTATCCCCACTTTAGAAAATGGACACCCCATGTAAAAACAATCTCAATGTTTGTGTTAGTAGCAATTTTATTCACAAATATTAATCATGTAATTAACACAACATATTCAAGATGTTTTCATTCATTATAAATACTAGGGGGAGGTTGGTGGGTGAGTAACTGCATCCCCCCCCCCATCACACACGCACACACTAAAAAAAATCAATGTTTTTGGTCATTAACAAAAATATCATAAATATTCTGTTTGAAATATAAAAACTTATATTGTGTACAAAATTGCATCATACAAAAACACTGAGAAAATGAGACAGGGCCATTTTCCCATGGGTCCATATTCTATGGGGGTCCAAATTGCATCTGACACAGGTTCTACAAATGGAAGACATTAAATTTATAAAAAAAACAACATGCAATTTAGCTCAGCTGAGGTAGAGGCTCATGGTTGGTTAGTGTCAATGGTCTTTAAGATAAGACAATCTTTATTACATGTTGGTCACAATAAAAGGTAAAACACTCGCTTAAAGCTTTTTTCTGACAAAACTATTCACTCATGTAAAATCAAACAATCAAAAAACAAGTTATAGTTGATGACACATGGTTAAAGCATTAACATAAAGCAATAACATAAATTACTGGTTATAAAAGATGAAACATATTCTCATGCATCGCCCAGCACAGAATCACAGTGACACAACTAGTTAACTCAACTACACTTGATAAAAAGAAATGTGTAACATTTATCATTCATGTGGTTTTTAACAGGCATGTATCTAGATAAAAAAAAAAAATAGGTTATAAAATAGATACAGCTTCAGCTTTGAAGTGGTATAGAATTACACAATATATAGTTTACATACATAAGTATTTTACAAGCACCTAACTAGGTAAAGGAAGGGTTTTTTTGCTAACTAAATTTAGTCAGTACAATTATATTATGAACAATAATCACAGTTTAGATAAAAATGTTATTAACTAATAAGCTTAAAGATGTATTAAAATAGATTGTCTTTCAGAAGCACAAGAAAGCAGCATTAAGGATGTTAAAGATTGCAACAGACAGAATCATCACACTTAATAAAAATAAATTTCAATCTATTTGGTTCAAAGGATATCTTTTATTTAACAGCTTGGGCAATTTAAAAAAAACTTTCCAGGGATGTTATTTGTGTGAGACCCTTTCAAAGCTGTATAAAGAATTGGAAAACTTTGGATATCTTCTTCTCTGAAACTATCCACACTAGAGCTTAGATAGTGTGTGTGATATATCATATATATGTTTTTAACCTTTACCAAGTTAGTTAAAATTGTGACCCTGGGGTCAAAGTTGGTAAAAATTTAAATCTTCTCCTCTTAAACTAAACAGTCTACAGCATAGATATTTTGTGTGTAACATCAAATATAGGTTCTTTGCAAAGTTTGTTGAAATGGTGACCCTGTGGTCAAAGTTGGCCCCGTTCTGAGGCAGTTTTATTTCACATAGACTTGTATGGTTAAACTTACAAAAACTCCTTTTACTGAAACCATACATACTTGAGCTTAGATATTTTGGTTGTTACATCATATATAGGTCCTTTACCTAATTTGTTCAAATGGTGATCACTTTGCCAGTTTTGGCTTTGCCCCATGGTTTTTAGCTCACATGAGCCAGAGGCTCATAGTGAGCTATTGTGACCAGCCTTTGTCCCGTGTCTGGCCTGCTTCTGTCCGTCAATATTGCTTCAAACAATATCTCCACCTAAATGGCTTGGCCAATTTTAATAAAACTTAATAGAAATGTTCCTTGGGTGGTCCTCATTCAAAAATGTTTAAAGAATTTGATTCAATGCAGAACTCTGGTTGCCATGGCAACAGAAAGGAAAAACTTTGAAAATCTTCTTCTCCAAAACTAGTGTCCAGATTTGAAAATAATTTGGCATAAATTTCCTTGGGTAACCCTCTACAAAGATTTTCAAATTATTTTGATCTGTAAAAAAACATGGCTGCCAGAGGGCAGCGTCAGTTTTTCTTATACGTATGTAGTGGAAATTTAAAAAATCTTCTTCTCCAAAACTTGAGGCCTGATTTGAAAATAATTTAGCACACAATGTTCCTTGTGAGACCCTCTACAAAGATTCTTCTCCAAAACTAGTGGCCAGATTTGAAAATAATTTGGCACAAATGTTCCTTGTATGACCCTCTACAAAGATTGTTCAGATTATTTTGCTCTGTAATAAAACATGGCAGCCAGAGGGCAGAGTCAGTTTTCTTAATATGTATATAGTGAAAACTTTAAAAATCTTCTTCTCTAAAACCTAAGGGGCCAGATTTGAATATAATTTGGCACAAATGTTCCTTGTGTGACCCTCTGCAAAGACTGTTCAAATTATTTTGATTATTAAAAAAACAACATGGCTCCCAGAGGGCAAAGTCAGTTTTCCTTATATGTATATAGTGAAAACTTAAAAAATCTTCTTCGCCAAAACTAATTGCCAGATTTGATGATGATTTGACTGTTCAAATTATTTTGATTAGTAAAAAAAACATGGCCACCAGTGGGGATAAGTCACTTTTCCTTATATGTATATGGTAAAAAAAATAAAAAATCTTCTGCTCCAAGACTAGAGGCCAAATTTGAAATTTATTTGGCATAAATATTCCTTGCATGACCCTCTAAGAAGACTTTTCAAATTATTTTGATCAGTAAAAAAAAAATGGCCTCCAGGGATTATGGCTCTCATATTCAGGTGAGCGCCTCTAGGGCCATCATGGCCCTCTTGTCTTATTTTACATAGACACTCCTAAAACATCCTCATATATAAAACCATACAAACTAGAGCTGATATAGCTGGGTTTTTTTAAATCATAGTACTGGTTATTAATCAAGATTATTCAAATTTTGAGATCTTAGGGTTACATGTAGTTATTTTGTTAAGAGGAATTTGCATTTGAGCAATTACAGAACAAAACTAGAGCTGAAATAGTGTTTTATTGCTAAATCATATTACTGGTTATTAATCAAGATTATTCCAATTTTGAGACCTTAGGGTTACATGTAGTTATTTTGTTAAGGGGAATTTGCATTTGAGCAATTACAGGACCATCATGGTCCTATTGTTTTATGATTCTAAAGGGAACTGTGATGGCAAAGCGAGTATTTGATACATATGAAAAAGATGAAGATGATGCCATGGTGCTGTTCCTAAAAATGATCTCATCAGAAAGGATCATCATATTTGCAATTAAGGTAAGCATCATGATTATACTGGAATCAGGTTGTTGGTCCATTCGTCTGTCCTGCCTTCCACCATCTGTCCGACCGTCTGTCTGTCAATATTTGCATCATGCAACATCTCCTCCTAAAAGGCCTGGGCCTTCATGGCCAAGTGGTTATAGTCATTGACTTGCAATCTCTCAGCCCCTCACCACTGTAGGTTCAAAACACGGTCTGGGCATAAGGGCATAAGGAAGCCTTCCTGCTGGCTTGCAGTAGGTCTGTGGTTCTACCTGGGGACATTCAATGCCTGAAACGGTGTACATGGATTCCCCAGGGTCTTCCTCCACCTGTAATGAGCTGGATGTCGCGATATGACTGACATATTGTTGAAGCGACATTAAAATCCAAATAAACAAACAAACAAAAATTCAAAAAAGCTTGGCCAATTTTAAAAAAAAAAATTACCAAAATGTCCAATGTACATTGGGTACTCCTCTTTCAAAGTTGTTTAAAGAGTTTGATACCATGCAGAACTGGTTGCCATGGCAACAGAAAGGACATTTTTTAAATATCTCCTCCTCCAAAACTGGCAGCCAGATTTAAAAATTTTACCAAAAAATTGTTCCATTACTACTTGAACATTAACCTAACCCTTTTGAAATAGCTGGGCACAAATGTTAACATTGATGAGACAGAGTGTCGTGCGTAGGAATCACATTCATACCTTATAAAGTGTAGTCAAACTTAGAGGTCAAAGGTCAAAACTTTACCATGGATAGTTGTTCTTAAAATTTTGTTTGAGATCCTACCAGAATCTTCATTCTGCAGGCATGACAATAATGTCCTTCGGCACTATAACTCATTATCAGAAAAAATTCTATCTATGTCAGTTTCTTTCAAGTTTAATCTTACATGTTTATTCACTTACTTCTTCTTGTTGGCATAGTATTGAGAGTACAGCTGGCATAGTTAACAGTAGTGTACTGATGCAATTTGTTGTTGTTTACATTCCGAACCTCAGAAGGTATATCTGATGCCCACGATTTATGGCTAAATATCACTATCACGTCTTGTGATGTGATTTAATTAATCTATACTTTTCAATGTGGTTCACTATGCATGCAATGTCAATCGCATGTGTGCATATAATGTGTAAATAAGTGACTCAATTATACATGGGGGAGGGGTGTCTGGTTTGTTTTAAAGCGTTCAGAATGTCAACAATGATGTGCTTATAGATACTCGATTTTAGTGTAGTACACATTTTTAGAGATCCAATAGTGCGATATACACATTGTTTGACTTGCAAAAAAAAAGTCCAACTATTGCAGTTTGTAGCGATATGTTGCCTTTAATTGCATAAGCACAAATCCAAATAGAAATGAAAATAAAAAATAAAATTGCAAAAAAAAAAATCCGACCTTGCACCCGTTTCACAGACATTCTTAAGAAATTCCTAAGAATTAACAGTAGGCTTAGACTGTTAAAATTCTTTACTAAGAATTTGACTTTTTTTTTGCATTTCACTAAAATTCTTAAGTAATCGCTTAGCTAAGAATGAATAGCATTCTTAACTTTCTATTCTTTTCAGGGTTTACAGAATTACTCTTCATTTGAAGGCAATTTTCAGCTGTTTTCATGCATGTACTATCATTGCAAACTATAAATACTGGTAGCAACTGTCAGTGGATGTTGTTGTTTGACGTGTTTGCAGAGCTGTGACCTATATGTCTCTGTTTCAAGAGTGGCAGCAAGTGACTGCAATAAGACCAATATTGACTCTGGATAGAATTATAGCTATCCCTCATCTCCTCCCTAGACAATTACTCCAATGGGTTCTAGTGATCTCGAAAAAAACTTTCAACACACTCAAAATACCACAGACGCTGGATTTTTCTAGTGTTGTCAGTCATATTTAAGACTGCTAATGATGTGTAAGACAGGGGAATAGCTGTTTTAAAATAAGGAACTTAAGAATCATAATGAGACTGTTACTAATATAAGCCTGTTATTTTCGTGAAACGCAACAAAAGTTAAGCCTGTTACTTTAAGCCTGTTACCAAGACTGTTAAGGAGTGAAGAAAAATAAGGGACTTAAGAATATTCCTGAAACTGGGGCCTGGTCTGATTTTATAAGAACCTGTTTTCACTGCACAGCATTATTTCACAAAATGTATAATTAACAATGCATTGTGTTGTTTCTTTTCAAGGATGAAGGTACTTTTAACCTGAAAGAAGAAGCCCGTTTATTTCTGACTGAAATGGGTAGTGATGAAGCTAACAAATTACACTGGCGAGATGTTTGGGTTTTTGTAACAACTAAGGGTAGAGGTATGTTTAATTGTTAATCAAGCCTCTAAGCTTAAACCTATCTTTTGAATTAAATTGTAAATAGCTATTTGAACTTATTTAATTTACACTGTAGAGTTTGTTGTGTTACATGTATGTGGTTTTGATTTTAAACTGTAGTTGAGTGGTTGATTGTGTACAATACACCAGTCATATTTTAATTCATAAGAAAAAATGTATGAAAACAATATTGCTTTGAACAGTGGTTCATTTTCATAATGTTGGTGATTTGAAATTCAATTGTGAACAGGGAGATAAGAATCTTTGTAT
>JAULCC010339337.1:0-11778 GCA_032358795.1 Nuttallia obscurata | reverse complement strand
TGTTAACATTTGTGTCAAGTTATTTTTAAATCCATCCATCTATGCTGAAGTAAGAGTCTGGACAAATATAATTTTGATCAAATTTGAAATTTGACCTCTAAAATTGACCACAACTTTTGAGGTATCAAATGACTCTTGTGGGTGACACACCGTCTCAACAAGGCTAACACATGTGCCAAGTTATTTTAAAAATTTGCCAACCCAGAATGAAGTAATGGCCCGGACAAGGCAAATCTGGATGGACAGACGCACTGACACATGCACGCACACACAAACACCGAACAAAAAAAGTGAAGGTTATGTCAAGCTCATCGCAAGGGGGCTCGACAAAATATGGTAAATGACTCTTTTATTGTCTGATGTTGTTGTGTTTATTTTTTTGTGGTTTTTGCTTGTTTGTAACTGGTGTAGATAGATATAAAACAAGAGCTGTGGGAGGACAGTCTGCTCGACTTTTGGGTTCATTTATGGAATTTTACCCAGATTCAATGTATTATTTAAGTCGACAAAAGGCCATAATTCATACAAAAAGCTTGACAGGTTTGTACTTTTGTCTGCTGATGGAGGTAATGATGGTCAACAAGTAACGTAAGTTTCAAAGCAAAATCTCTAACGGTTCTGAAAAAAGTGTACTGCTACGAAAAACTTAACCAAAACTCTAAGTTCAAAAGGCTGTAATTATTACAAAAACCATGACAGCGTTATGTACTCTTGTCTTTTGATGGATGCAATGAAGGTCAACAAGTATTGGAAGTCTCAAAGCAATATCCTTTATGGTTCTGAAAAAAAAAAACTGGTATAAAATAAACTTAACCTAGGTGTGACACGGATGCCAGTAGGATAGCTAGCCTTTTCCTTGAGAAGTCGAGCTAATAAAAATAGAAATATGCTAATGTTAACACTGAAGCTGTTTAAAAGAAAATCTTTTAACTTAGTGCAAATTAAAAATAAGCTATCATTATTATTTCTCTATTTAAAGCCTTAATAGTTTCTGACAAGAAGAATTCCAAAGTTTTTTCTATTTATAGCTCTGACAAACATGTTGTGCATTGGAGCAGAAACATTTGAACAAAACTGAGACAGGTTGATGTTATGATGTTTCTAAGTTTGGACAAAATAGAGTAAATATAAGAGAAGTCATTCAAAGAAAATTGATGGACGAAGGGCAACAGTGATCACAAATGCTAACCCTTGACCATATTGTGGTCAGGGTAGCTTAAAACCAACCCAAAACAATTTAAGCTTTTTAAATTCTTTTTATGACTAAATCAAAGTTCTCTTTTTACACTGATATGGCACCTACACCTATCTGCTCTTGCTTTGTTCACTTGGACAGCTGAATTTAGATCAAGCCAGTTATTTCTTATAGTCAAACAGTAAACAATACAGCATCTGTTTAAGACAAATTCTGTTGATTTTGTTTTACTTTCTGATTATAATAATATCCAGCCAAAAAATGTCTGTAAACCTGCTTCTATTCTTTACCATTTTAAAGCACATTTGATAACAAGGTAGACCTAAATTCATATACCACAAAGCCTGATATATGATCATGTTCTATGTATGCAATAGAAAATGCAAGAATTGTTAAATATACATCTAATTATTTCATTATTGAAGTACTTATGAATATTCATTAATCTATGTCTCAGATAAGAATAATAGGATGATTATGGGTTAGCATTTAGTTACAATTTTGACAATACAAAACATAATCTTAATTTTACAATATTATATTTTTCACATGAGTTGCCATGGAAATAAATGGAATAAAAATTATACAACCATTCAAAGGAATGGATTTGATCATAAATCTATTTATAGAAGTAAAATAGTCTAAATATTGTTATCAGGTCAAAGCATTATATACCTGCAGTAATTTAGTCTTCATTAATCTTTTTAGAACTGAAGTTTGTCATGAAGAAGCACCAATGTTCCTTATCAAAGCAAGGATTCATTTAGTCAGATTTCAGAAAGTGTTTCAAGAATTTCAATATCTTTCTCAAACATATTTTCTAATGTCTTTCACTTTTTAAGAGAGTAATTTCCCTGAATGAATGCCTGAGGACTAAGTAATGGAGATCTTATTAAAATACTACTATACATATTTTGACAAATTATACAAACCATGAGAATAATGACATTTTTTTTTTCCTGCTCTTACCTTTAATTTAAAATACAAATGAAACATCTGAGTCTTGAGAATTAAGCACTGAATCATGTCCACAAAATTCAGGTGAAATGAAGTCATCAGACAGTCAAATTTTATTTCATATTCAACAACAACAGGTCCGTTTGATGGCTGATGAACCAGTTGTAAGGCTAGCCCCAAATCCTGAGCAACAAGGAGGGAAAGCAAATACTACCAATATTTACAGCGGATTAATTTAATTAAATCTGCTGTTTTGTGGTTAGCTGGAAATGTATAATCACATTATATGTCATAGAATAACCGGATACGTGCGTGCTTCGCCATCTAGCAGTAGCCCAGTGTAAACATTCGGTAAAAGAATGCGGTGGTTAGGGAAACAGCCATTCCAATAGTCGGAAAATCTCGGCTATTTAATTTCTCCTAACAAGTCTGCAGAATTATGTAACCAGCAGTAGTTTTACCTTTTCTCCGATATTGCATTTGACAGGCAGTTAGCCAATCATATAATGCAAAGATGACACACCCTTATTACCTTTACTGTTCGGGATAAGATAATTCACCGTGTAACTCGAAGCGCAGGCCTCAGATGATGTAAATTTGCCTGTCATTCTGAAACAACTTCCCACGCGATGTTATACGGATATTGTATTACAAAGACGATAAATCTGTCCAATAACGTGTTGATTAAAGATGGTTAATTCATTAACAGCTTTTTCTAACAGTTTCGTTATCGGCACTATTAAAATATATTTTTCATTGATTTAGCATAAGCATCGACTTTTGCGAAATTAAAATATAATACCGCCATTCTACCCTTTCAAATGAAAAAAAGTAACGTCCCTTGAACCTAGATAAACATTATTGGGGCTGAATTTTGACGTTGATATTTGATGACAATTTCAACCATGATAATAAAAATCTAGTATACCATAAGCAATGCTACATATTAATAAGGATGTGGCTGTCAACAAAAAAAAAAAAAAAAGCACACACATCGAAATTCAATTTCAAATGTTTTGCACGATGCATAACTGTGACATGCAATGTTTTAATACTTATTTGTGACCAAATAAAACTTTCTTCGAAAGTTAAACTCTCATATATTTACAACACTACTGCTGATATAAAATAATGATCAAGGTATAATCAGATAACATAATATGTCACATGTCTTTGTTCCATTAAGGAAGGGGTTTGGATTGAAACTCAAGCAAGTATCAACAATTAATATACAATATTTATTTTCTAATTTCGCAACAGTAACGAACTTAAAGATCCATTATAGTCATGTCTTCTGTCATGTCAGCAGAAGGCCCCTTGATAAGACTATACCTATAAAAAACACCCGGTTTCATTTCAGTACATTCAGCACATATGTCCACTTAATTTTTGCAGCAAAAAAATCTGCTGTTCAGGACTTCTGTCCTTTGATCAAGTCTGTGATTTGATTTGGCCAGGGATTAAACCAACATTCTCCTTCACAGAAGCTGACACTCTACCACTCAGCTAATCAGGCATGATGGCCTGTGCTCTTTGGTCATTTTCTATCTTTGATTCAATACATCAAGATGACTTGATGCTAACATAAGTGAACTTTATTGTAGTTGAATATGAAACAATAACCAGACTTAAATGTAACTTATACAAATAAATGGCTATAACTGCCAGACAGTTGGCCAGTAGAGGTCAAAATATCAAAATATAACCATCTTCCATTGGATCTTTTCTCTCTTCCTTTTTAGAGAACAATGCATTTTTCCATTGCAATAGCACTTTTTGGCAGAATGTGACATAAATTAAACAAACAAAAAACTAAGAATGAATCTAGAAGACAGAATACTATCAAATGACAGAAAGTGTTAAATGATCATTCTATGCACCATTTGCCATTATGATCATACAAAGTCAACTATAACTACATATACTGGTCCAAACCTACAGATGGAGAAGTTCATCATGGAAACTTAGGGTGCAAAGAGTAAGTGAACTAGACAGCAAATGTTAACAGCACAACCATATTTGGCAATGTAATCTTCTTTGTGCACTAAACTTTAGAATTTCAATTTTGAATTGACTTAACAAGAAATTCAATACACATGCTGAAGATATACATATTCACTTCCTGATGCTCTACTTAAAATTTGAGAATCTCTTCCAGTCCCTCATGCACAAAAGGCTGTCGAAGTAAAAACAGTTAAATGTCCGGTTAGTGTAGCCTGTAAACAACAAGACATTTTAACTGTAATATCATATTCACAGTAAGTAACAAGGGTTTTAATTATTCATTTGTTCAATAAAAGGTAACCCATTAATGATTACTTTACAAAATGTCCACTAGGCAACAAAGCATTCACTTCTTTTCTCTACTGTTTCATTAAATCATTTATTCATTCTCAACTTTTTACAATGGAATAGTTTTTCCTGAATTGATGTATATGTAAAAATTACACCACCTTATCAGTGGACATTATCGTAATTTCTAATAAGTATAAACAGCAATCTTGAAAAGTTCTGTTTGTTTGAGTTTTAAAGTCAAATCATTAAAGTTTGAGTCTTTTGTTGGTGGAGGCAGAGCCCAGGAAAGCAATACCAAGCTGGAATGCTGCCTCAAATGAAGGATTGTATCCTCTAAGCCAGATTTCATAACCAAACCCAAAAGCAGGCCAAGCGATTTCAAGTAACTCTAATCCCTGAGTGATGAAAGCCCCCTAAAAAGTTCTCTCTCAGAGGGTTACCATACAAATCTACACATTTTGAATGATTAATATCAATTTACTGTTAAAGTGGTATCATTCATTTTGTATGGGTTTAGTTTTTGTAAATATTGTGGATAGTCTCAATCATGAAATCATATGTCAACAAAATTAACTACACTGCTACATGTATGACATACTAAACTGCTGCTTGGAGGACTGCAATAAATTTATAAAAATCTACACTGCACTTATGATTGACTACACCATCCTAGATTGAAAAATATCAATATCAAACTATTTATATATTCAGAAAAAAGCATTTAATTGTAAGCATGTTTGACAGCAAGAAAAAATCACAAGATAGTAAACTTTTAAACGACCATGCCATTGTTTATACAGCAGTTATATTTACACCGAGTATTATTCAACCAAAGTAAATGTTTATATATTTGTTTCTCACAACAGTTTTCTCCCTCCTTAAAATACTAAGTCAAACTCAACTACAGGTACAACCAATAATTTCTCCTAAACTGATAATTGGTTTACTTGGTGTTTTTCCATGTAAACTTTAATAAATGTCCAAAATGTTGCAGAAACTCTACTATGGTCGGTCTTCTTATATAAGGTTATTATCATATAAAGCTACTACGTTGTTGATTTTGATTTTAAAATTTTATTTAGGAACAGCCTGTCCATAAATTTAAGGCCCCACAAAACTGCCTCGAATGACAAATTAACAAAATCTTAAGCCAACAGTTAACTCTTACAAGTGTGCAGACAATCTTGTCTCTCTTAATGCGACAAGGTCAATGTTATTTTGTGATAATTTCGGTATTTCAGTTTTTTATTTTTCTTATTTGCTTTGCTTTATCAGTAGGTCCACTACTCCAAAAATTTAAACGCTGATTAGAGTTCAGCCACTGGACATACATACACTCCTGTTCCCATAAGAAAACCAACATGGTCATAATAACCTTGTCCTTATTCTGGAAATTAAAGGGCCATTGTTCTATTAATCAATAGGTTAGTAGTAAACCCTTAGAAACTATCTTATCTCTAATTATTTCAGCAAAGGTCAAAGATGTACATTCTCATCTAAAATCTGCCTAGTTTACAAAACATTTTGCATTCTGACAAATATTAAGAAGTGTGATGTCAAAAGTCATTGTCCACACCTTTCATCTGTTCATCCTTAAGGTGCCTGTCCAACTCATTATTGCAAAATTTGGGTGTCTATTATCATTTTCAAAAATATATATTATATATGTATGATTTTATGAATTATGATATTGTTTTCATAAGTCAATGTAAAAATAAAAAAATTTCCCTCCTCCTTTTCTCTGCTTGCTTTTGCCATCCATGCTCTGTTTTTGCTTGTCAACCACCATCTCCTCCACTGACTTGCCACTGCTTTTTTTTTCTTCCTTGAGTCAGACCGACGTACATGTACTTGACTGCACGTCTTTGACTGTTTCTTCAGCTCAGTTTCACCTTGTCCATGCTGTTTTTTGCTGATTGTCTAGGCTCTTTCGAAGTCTTGTCACAAGTCAATGCGGACAATTGGGCTTCTCATATAGGCATTTCAAGCGTCAAAGGCAGTTTTCTCGGCCTCTGTGTAGGTGGGAGACATTGAAAAGCTTCTCAGAAATTTCCAGCTGGCCCGGGATTGAACCCCCGACCTCTGGATTAGTAGTCCTACATGCAATGATTGAACCACCACTCCACCCTATTATAATACAAACAATTTTACATTGACTTATGAAAACAGCAGCCGTCAATGTTATATTCCCCAAAGAGTGTGCCTAACATCTGTGCTAGGTTATTCAAAATAACCCCATGCAAGACAAAGTTCCAGTTTGACCAAACATAGACCAAGAGTGACCACAAAAGCTCATCCTTGACCATTTTAAAGGCAGGTGAGCTAAAAAAGCTCTACCTTTCCAAATCAAATTATCTAGGAAGGAAAAGGAGCTATAGTGAAACCAAGGTTTTAGATTAATTAACCACAATAATGCATTTCTTAGACCAAATTTTTTCACCACTTTTACTCAAAACAATTTATCCAAACCATGTTTAAAGAAACCATTTTACCGACCAATTAGCTCAAGTGGTAGAGCGTCCGCTTTCGGTGCGGGAGGCCGCTGGTTCGATCCCCGGCCGAGTCTACCATAGAGTTTTAAAATGGTAGTAATGGCTTCCCTCCTTGATGCTCAGGAATAAGGGTTAGCATTAGGACTGGTTTGTCGGTATCAGGATAAAGTGACCAGCCGGGGTTCAGCCCTCACGTGTATCGGTGCTATACACTTGGCATGTTAAAGAACCATAGATCTCTACAGAAGAGTTCTGTGTATCCACTTCCCTCTCTCTGGGACATCCATTAGCCCAAGCTGGCAGAAAGTGACGTAAATCAATCAAACAAACAAACCATTTTCAACAAAAAATTAAAAGTGAATATTTTGTTCAATTATATTGTTGATAACAACAAAAATTCATTATTTCTTTCCAAATGAACATTGCATTTGATTATTTTATAATGCAAGCAACTCTTACAAAAAGAAGAGCTTTCGCAATGTAGGTTTTCATTGATGACTTCAGTTTACTAACCTTTCTCTTGATACTGTATGTTAGAACATGGTAAATATAGTTCTTGTGGTAAAACACAATTTTGGGGAAAACAATGATTTGATATGTTCCAAAGGAAGCTGTTACATTGGCCCTTGCACTACATCTGAATCTCTAGAGGAACATGCTGGACTTCAATTGAATAATGTCTACACCGGGACTGCATAAAATACACCTCATTAGACAAGATTGTATTCACTAAAAAGTATCTCATTGCCTTCATTAATCTATAAATACACTTCATTAATGTAGAATGCCATGCCTAATCATGACTGACAGAACCTTGGGAGTCATTCTGAACCTTTCTCAATGTTAAAAAAATGTACATAAAAATAAATATGCAAATCACATGCTAATCAGGAATATTTATAGTAAACTGGCTGTGGGCTCGTATCTTTATACTGTAACAGGTAATGGAAATCCTATATACAGATTCTTCCATCCTATACTCCACCAAGGTATGCTCCATCTTTTGTTCAATACTCTTTCAATTGCGACATATCAAATCTACACAGACAAGATCTATTCGTTTAAAATCAAAATCAATAAAAAGAATTATACAGTGTATAATGCAATATTCAGCAAAAAACGGAGTGAGATAAAAACACATCCAGGCTTACTAAATAGTTATATGTCACATGACTTCTGACTACTTGTGGAGTACAGCCATTTTACATTATTTATATGATGGATAATGGCGCATAACACTGGTTATCAAGTTGTTCATACATCTACCCTCAGTTACAAAGAGTCAAAGCAAAAGTCACCAAAGTATCTTTTGGTTGCAATGATCAAAAAATTGTGCCTATTTACCTGAAACCAATCCGGGACCGTAAATCAAAGCCAGGAGAGGGACTTAGGTACATTTTAATTCCTAATTTAGGGGGTCTGCATACCTTCAAACTTAAGTCCTACAACATTTATGAACAGGTCAATACCAACTGCAGAAAATCTAACAAACTTATGCCAAACAAAGACCTTTATCTTAACTCTGAAGCTGAATTAAGATGTTTGAGCCAGATATGCAAATCAATATACTTCATATTTATGACTGAAGTTTTACACCCTAATTCTAGAAATTCAGAAGATGATTCAATGTACTTAGTTTATACTTATTTATTTTAGCTCAGTTATGTTGAAAGCCTATGTCTTGTAGAAACACTTTCAAGTCCGTTTCCTGGGTAGAACCAGTACATGGTGTCAACAAATGAAGGTCAGGAGAAAGGCTTCCTTTGGCACTCGAACCCGCAACAGGCCATAAACCAGCATCCCTACCAGGCCATATAACAGCATCCCTACCAGGCCATATAACAGCATCCCTACCAGGCCATATAACAACATCTCTACCAGGCCATATACCAGCATCCCGAACAGGTCATATAACAGCATCCTTAACAGGCCATATAACAGCATCCCTACCAGGCATATAACAGCATCCCTACCAGGCCATATAACAACATCTCTACCAGGCCATATACCAGCATCCCTACCAGACCATATAACAGCATCCCTACCAGGCCATATAACAACATCTCTACCAGGCCATATACCAGCATCCCTACCTGGCCATATACAAACATCCCTACCAGGCCATATACCAGCATCCCTAACAGGCCATAAAACAGCATCCCTAACAGGCCATATAACAGCATCCCTACCAGGCCATATAACAGCATCCCTACCAGGCCATATACCAGCATCCCTAACAGGCCATATACCAACATCTCTTCCAGGCCATATACCAACATCCCTACCAGGCCATATACCAGCATCCCTACCAGGCAATATAACAGCATCCCTAAAAAGGCCATAAAACAGCATCCTTAACAGGTCATATAACAGCATCCCTAACAGGCCATATAAAAGCATCCCTAACAGGCCATATAACAGCATCCCTAACAGGCCATATACCAGCATCCCTAACAGGCCATATACCAACATCTCTTACAGGCCATATACCAACATCCCTACCAGGCCATAGACCAGCATCGCTACCAGCCAATATAACAGCATCCCTACCAGGCCATATACCAGCATCCCTACCATGCCATATACCAGCATCCTTACCATGCCATATAACAACATCTCTACCAGGCCATATACCAAAATCCCTACCAGGCCATATACCAGCATACCTTCCAGGCCTTACAACAGCATCCCTACCAGGCCATATAACAGCATCCCTACCAGGCCATATAACAAATCCCAACCAGGCAATATAACAACATCCCTACCACGCCATATACCAGCATCCCTTCCAGGCCATATACCAGCACTTTAAGTTTATAAAAAGACACTTACCGGAGGATAGTTAAAATCAGTGCTCAGCGTTTCATTTTGGATGTAATCCACCCTGAACTGATGATCTGGATTTTCAAGCAACGCTGGAGGATTCAACACAGACATGGCACCAGTTATGGTCTGAAAGTAAACAACAGGAAAACAAAGCATGAAATTTTAAAATATATATACTATTGTTTCATGCAAATATGGTTCAAAAACACTAATTCTATCCCAAGGTTTAGGTCATAATGCCTTTTCTTGTGTACTCTTGTGTACTCACATTTACATAGTTTTAATTAAGCAGAAAATTACTGTCATATTGACATAAACAAACCTTGTTCCTGAAATTTTATAAGAAAACCAGTAATTAAATTGCATTTCACCAATTTTCCCAACAGTTTTTACACTCACCATATCCAAGTTGACTGCATATTATTATCTTATGTGGTAGTATGTATCTAACCATAAGGGGGACTCTTAGATGTCCATCTGATTATGGAGATATGTATTTTACCATGAGGGTGGCTCTTAGATGTTCATCTGTTTATGGCGGTATGTATTTAACCTTAAGGGTGGCTCTTAGATGTCCATCTGTTTATGGCGGTATGTATTAACCATAATGGTGGCTCTTAGATGTCCATCTGGTTAAGGTGATATGTATTTTACCATAAGGGTGGCTCTTAGATGTCCATCTGTTTATGGTGGTATGTATTTAACCATAAGGGTGGCTCTTAGATGTCCATCTGCTTCAAATCATCAGTCTGAAACCATTTTTTTCTGCCTGGAAATGGCAAACTTTCTAATATAAGAACTGATCAAACATAGACTCTTACCCAGGATGTATTATGTAAGAGCTGCACAATCAAAAAAACAGTACTTAACCCATACACACTGTTTGTATGTGTGGACTTCTCATATTTCACTATCAACAAGTTCAGCTGTTACCTCTAGCATCTTATTTTAATGTTTGATCCAGGTCTACATTGTTGGCAAGCATACTCATTTCTATTACTGCAATAATTAAGTAAACTTGACCTATTAGATGTAGCTTCCTGTTATTTGCCTTAAAAAAATACCATGATCATTCAACAATTCCCAACATGACTGTCCATACATCACTTTATCGAGCTATCATTTCTCCCAAACAAAACAATCTACTAACAACATCAAAATGACCAAAATGAGCTACAATGTCTGTCAACAAAAACAGTTTTATAAGACTGAACCAACATGTTTGCAAACCAACCAAAATGTGGAGCCAACATGATGTTTGATCTAAACATAAGACCACCATGGAGAAGTAAAATTGAAAGTGATCATCCAGCTCAACCAGAAACTCCACAAAAGCCAGAATTCTTCTGCTGAACATATTATGTTTAGACAATTAACTTCAAAATGACTTCTTTGCACACTAACTTGGATTCTACTGCAGTCTGCCCATCAGCCAAGCCATTGATTTTCCTTACAACAGCAGCCCTGTATCTGGATGAATTCATATGATAGTTTGGCATACTTTGTCAATTTCCAGTTTTGCTTCAGGGTGGTGGGCAAGCAAACACCATTATTTAAAGGTTGCTTCCCAACATTAAGGTAAACATTGATTTGTAAAAATTTAAAAGTGTGTATGTGTGTGTGTGTGTGTGGTGGGTGGGTGGGTGGTGAGGGGGGGGGCCAAGATAGAAAATATTGCCTGAGGTGGATTAGCGGACTATAGCAAGATGTAAAGACATAAAAATACTGGAAAATTCTTATATACTTCATATGCTCATTGTAGGAAATCTGGGAACCAGATAAAACAAGCATGCACATATTACTATTATTATTATTTATTTGCATATAGGCATCAATAAGAACATCAATATTTCTTGTTCCCATTGGCATCAATAATAGAGTCAGTAGTTCTTGTTCCCATTGGCATCAAAAATAAAGTCAATATATCTTGTTCCTATGACCCCCTGTGGGTCGGGGGGAGGATAGAATACACCCACTGCTTGAGAGTGCAAGGTGGTAGAAACCCACCAAACA